>OY759262.1:31345994-31648494 GCA_963662155.1 Lamellibrachia columna
ACAGTGAATACAAACGATCGGTTCTTTTGCGAATAAAGGAAAACAGAATGCCGGACAATAATAATTGCGACGACGACGCATGGAATAGAAATGTCCAAAAGCAATAAGAACAAGAACCAAACATGCATATATGAAAATACACAACAGTGCTCATGCCACAATGATGAGCGACATCTTATATGTGACAACATATGATCGCAGAAACACAACGCGATCCGCCTGGGCTCTGTAAGTGGCAGCCTCCACTAGAAAGAGCTAGCTACATCGTCAATGATTCTGACAACTCTGAACAAGCATCACAAGCAACACGTTTCAGATGGGAAGAGATATGTACTTCGATGATATGTACTTCGATGATATGTACTTCGATGTGTGGGTGGCCCCTGTGAGATAGTTGTCAATTTTGTTTTTAGGCATATTCGCACTGCTAGCATGTATATATTTGGTTCAAACTTACCATCGTCAAAACTATTCAGAATTTAGAAGAACTTCAATATGGTCTATAATATCATCATCTTTTAGGCTCGCTCTTTTCTGGGATCAATGTAGTTGTCCCACGTGTAGTTTTTCCAGCTTACACAATACAATACAATGCAATACAATACAATACAATACAACCAAAAAACTTATGTTGCGTTAAAATCCTTCGTGATGGCGTACTGTACCATTAAGGAGGGATACATGTTGTTCTATTAATCAGTTTAATGAGCTATTTCTCCTTGTATGTTATGTTTCCCTAATAAAACCGATGCTTTACGTTGCTTTGACGACGCCACCCACATAATGAGATGAGACGAAATTACCTCTTCGGAGTCTGGCTGCCTGTCAATCCTCATATTGCATCCACCAGTCCCACATCGTCACAGGGTGACATCACGACTTCTCCCCTCCACGCAGTCGTCCGTGACCTGGTCGCTTAGTCGGTCAGTGAACTGTGATGGCGGCGGTTGATGACGTCATCAGATTGGCTGACAATCAACACTTGCCCAGGAGGGAAAGTCTGCTGAAATAAGAAACAGAAAGGGGTTAGACCATGATTCTGCGTCTTGTACTGTTTTGCTGGACCGCTGAACATGTTAGTTGATAATTGTTTAATTCGTGAAGTAAATGCAACTGAACAACACATTCGGTATTTGTTGTAGTTCATTCGGTAATGTGTTGAATAAGTAACGAAGTTAAGTGATAAATTGCGCCGACTTGCGTGAACTTGCATAGATGACAGTAGTTTCAAGACGTTAACGAGTTTAAGCTCCGTTTTTGACAATAACAGAAAACGTCATGGCGGCCGAGAATTGGCAAATATGCAGCAAAACGTGTTGTGTCCATCGATATCCACTGGTTGCCGATGTCATGCGAGAATAATATGAATGACATTGACCTTATGATAATGTACACCGGTCTGGTTTATGTCTGGCTCGGGTCTAACAAACAGCGACACGGAAAATCATCAACGGCATCCAGTCGTCCAGAGGGTTGGAAGGGGGACATCTGCTACATGATTACGGCCTCTAAAACCGGGTTGCGTGATTTATTTGAATATATATTGGATTCCTCTCCCCGATGTGCTTCCCATGACCATATGTCGTTAACCGAAGCTCTTGGCTGAATATCAAAGCGACACCTAAACACGCAAGTGATGCAATTCCCGGCGCATAACATACCCTGCTGAGGTTTTACTTTGGCATGTCTTCAACGTTGTTAGTCACAGTCATTCTGCATTCGACAAAAGAAGTACGATCGCGTGCAGAAATTAACGTAAATAATTCAGTACGGCACCTGCCACAAAATGTACTGCAAATTGATAGCGTTTTTGCCGCCATCCGCATACAAATGCATAAAGGATGCTGGGGCTTGTTGTTGAAATTTTCAGTTAAATACACTTTTTGTGAAAAACATGTTAGATGCATTATTTCTGTCAACGTATGTATTACATTTATTATTCGTGTTAATAAAATGTACCATACCATTGACATTCCATATTTCCCATACACGGTCAACTGTAACAATTAGCCCCGTAAGCGAAGCAAGTTGTTACAGCAAAATACGCGTGGATCGCAAAGCAAGTGTCACTCGTTCTTGCTACTGCTATTACATTAATTGGATTATACACACTTATACATAGCTTATACACAGTGTGCATAACAATGTATGTGTTCAGCAGCGGATCCAGGGGGTCTTATGGGTCTCAAGAGCCCCCTAAGCCATGGAGGGAGGTTTTAGACCCCCATATGTCCGTGTCAAATATTACGGTAAAGGACAACGTATATAGGCCTACATCTATATCTATATATATATATATATATATATATATATATATATATATATATATATATATATATATATATATATATATATATATATATATATATATATATATATATATATATATACCATTGGCTTATCGAGAGTCCAACAAATTGTCATCTATGATTAACCCTTCTGAGATATTTGTTGATTGATAGTGAAAAAAGTAGATAACCTATGAGCTTCTTATTCGTAATATTTTCGAACTGTGTTAATGAGGTAAACGTGTTTGATAATTAGGAAAATATGTCACATATAGCATAATGTACAAATGTACTCATTAATTGTTCATATCTGGTTACCAGACTGACAAATGAAGCCTGTTTGGTTTCCACTTTAACGATTTCGCCAGTAACGTAAATCTCCGCATAAAGTAGGGTAGGGCAAAGTGCACCCCATGGGGAAAACGCACTCCCTCTATTTCGGCAGATCCAATCTCCCACTAAACCGATGCAACATGCTGACAAACCACGTTCAATTTGAAGATACGCAGCACCAATTTGATTATTTGCCATATTATTATAAAAAATTTAACTGCTTTAACGGATACCACCGCATAAGGATTTGAACTGACCCCAAATGTGAAATAGCTATTTAGATTAAGTGTTAATGATTCAAGTGGGCGAAATATGGCATACGTCATTTTTGTAATTCCAATGACACATTCAATCCGGGGCAAAGCACACCCCCTATATGGGACAAAGCACACCCCTATATGGGACAAAGCGCACCCCCAGTGCGCTTTGTCCCGAATGTAAGTACATTGTGGTGATTGTATAAATTAATCCTTTTAATATACATACCGCATTTTCACGAGTATGCGATGTTATGTAAACACTATTTATTGACAAGTTTGCCATATTTTAACATTTATGAGGATTATGTGTGTTAGGACGTGGGAGGTTCGTGCTAAAAATTAGTGGGAGTTTGGCCTCAGAAATAGGTGTAAAGTGGGGGTTGGCCTAAAGGATGGGGGGGGTGGAATTTTGAAGTGGGAGGTAATTAATACACATTATATAAATGGGTTTGCGCTTTGACGAAATTTGCGACATTGCCACTAAAATGCATTTTTGTAGTAGATGTTTTAGTAAGAGTCTGCAATGTTAGTACTACTTAGCTAAGAGGTGTGTATGTGTAACTGCGTTAATCGTTTCCGCCTTAAATAAAATAAATAGGCCAAATCGTGTTTGCCCCATTTGGATGCACTTTGCCCCGCCCTACTCTGTGTAATTTTAAAATATGTTCCATCGAGTTACTACTTCTTCTTCTTCCATTTGAGCTCATAACTCTCTATTAACCACATATACATGTGGCTAGAGTATTTTCGAGTATCTCCGTGAAACGTTTTCGAATTTGCTCATTTTAAGTCTCCAGCTATGAAATTGTCGGATTCATCTACGTTGATGTCAAATGAGACATCGACATTTCCTAGCCTCTGTCGTTTCAATGCAATGTATCTACAGCACTGGCAATGTATCTACAGCACTGGCAATGTATCTACAGCGCTGGCAATGTATCTACAGCAATGGCAATGTATCTACAGCACTGGCAATATATCTACAGTACTGGCAATGTATCTACAGCACTGGCAATGTATCTACAGCAATGGCAATGTATCTACAGCACTGGCAATGTATCTACAGCACTGACAATGTATCTACAGCAATGGCAATGTATCTACAGCGCTGGCAATGTATCTACAGCACTGGCAATGCGCTTCACGATCTTAACCTTTAAAAATAGGCTCAGCGAGGCATAGTTACGAGCAACTGTAAACATTACAAATAGCGTGTAATCAAAATTCGTAGACAAGCCTCGGTAAGTGATATATTTCGCCTCACCGCAGATTTTGTTAAGACATAAGTGATCCACAATGGCAATAACTATGTCAGCGACATGCTTACTGAACGAAGTTGACGAGTTAATAGAATCAAGCTACTATTAGCTCGCCGGACCAACCGATTCGTTGATGAACAACCGAACCGAATGAGACGCGAGCTTGGGTGATTCAATCATATTGACTGCAGTTTTTGCTAATATGCGATGGCGCCAACGCCAACTGAAGGCGCAATATACTGATTAGGAGAACCGGGACCAAATAATTTACGTTTGCACAGTACAACAGTTCAATTACTATTAGGGAGGACCTATGGTTAACAAGGTGACTTTAACGCACGACACGTAGGGCCTATATATACGCGGTCAGGCATGGGAATGACACTTCTGTAAACGTCTTCGTGCTGTCACTAGTTAATCTGATCAAATCACCATCGTGTGGCATTTTAGGTTATTGCGTTGTACAACATGATTAATACCATTTACGAAGTATGGCCGCAGTGGCGTATTGGGGGGTGGGCATTGGGCCATCCACCCTTTGGCTTAATTAAACAAAATATATTTTTACCGTATTTTTCCATTGCGCCGCTACATAGTAGCATGGGTGACTAGGATTGCCCCCTTGGCCTCCCCCTTTGGCCTCCCCCTTTGGCCTCCCCCTTGGTCTCCCCTTTGGCCTCCCCCTTTGGCCTCCCCCTTTGGCCTCCCCTTTGGCCTCCCCCTTTGGCCTCCCCCTTGGCCTCCTCTTTGGCCTCCCATTTGGCCTCCCCTTTGGCCTCCCCCTTTGGCCTCCCCTTGGCCTCCCCTTTGGCCTCCCCTTTGGCCTCCCCTTTGGCCTCCCACTTTGGCCTCCCCCTTGGCCTCCCCCTTTGGCCTCCCCTTTGGCCTCCCCCTTTGGCCTCCCATTTGGCCTCCCCCTTGGCCTCCCCCTTTGGCCTCCCCTTTGGCCTCCCCCTTGGCCTCCCCCTTGGCCTCCCATTTGGCCTCTCCCTTTGGCCTCCCCCTTGGCCTCCCCCTTTGGCCTCCCCCTTTGGCCTCCCCCTTTGGCCTCCCCCTTTGCGAGATCCTCGATTACGCCACTGTATTATTACTGAAATAATTACTGAAATAGACAACACAGTCGGTCAGTTTCTCGTTGAGATAGCGCCTATCGTTCTCCCGTTTTGACTGGCACACTTCCAATTTCTGCGTCAATCCCCAGGGTACAAAATAATCCCGATCACTACGAGATAAAATTATACAGCCAACACAGACTGGTGATGTTGAAGGCGTCCAGTGAAATTGCTAATATCAATGTTACAAACGCAATACATCATTACCAACGTCATCTTCGCTACCAACACATACCGGGTTAAGACAGCCCATGCACTGACTTTGAATGCACATCATTACCAACCCATGTAATCTTCTTGTGATCCGAAGCGTGAACAATATTCTCTGAATAGATGGACTTTGGTTGTAATGAACGACGCTCGTTCTATCTGGATTTATTCTTTTCCGTTTTCAGCTTGCTAATAGGAAATCATTTGTTATGTCCTTGCCGCACTGCTTCTGTGCACTTGGACTGAAAATGAATATATTTGACGGGATTGGTTGTCAAGATTAAAATGTTTACATTTCTATCGTTCTTTTTGGTCTTAGACGGTGTTCTGCATAATAGATTAGATATTTAATTTTGTATTAACCAATAGCGAAAAGATACAGCGAGAGTTTCGGTCTGAAAATCAATGAAGAGAAGACAAATGTGATGACTCTGAATGGCATAGGCCCAATACGGATTGACGAGACTGTGATTGAACTGGTGCCAACTTTCAAATACCTACGCTCAATGATTAGTGTGAAAGACACAACGTCGTAAGAAATAGGAGTCAGACTGACCACGGCGAGAAGCACTACATGTGACTTTGTTAGTATCTGGAAAGACGATGATATAAATATAAACTTGAAGAAGAGATTTGTGCACTCCTTTGTCTTGAGCGTTGCTCAGTATGGCAGCGAGTCCTGGAAACCCAATAAAGAAGATGACAAACGTATATTCACATTCGAGATGTGGGCATACTGCAGAATGTTCAGGATAAGCTGGACACAAAGAAAGACAAACATCTGGGTGAGTGATAAAGTTGGGGTTAAAGAGGAAGGTCTGCTATGTTTCGTTAAGATAAAAACTGACTAAATACAGCCATTAGAAAAGAAGACCAAGTAGTATTGTACTTAGCAGCATGGAAGAAGAACTACCAGGAAAAAAGGAAGATGTAGAAGACAAATGAGCTGGATTGACATCATCAAGCATTGGACAGACGGTGGACTCGAAGTGGCAAGAGAGATTGACAACATGAAGCATTGGACAGACGGTGGACTCGAAGTGGCAAGAGAGATTGACAACATGAAGCATTGGACAGACGGTGGACTGGAAGTGGCTAGAGAGATTGACAACATGAAGCATTGGACAGACGGTGGACTAGAAGTGGCTAGAGAGATTGACAACATGAAGCATTGGACAGACGGTGGACTCGAAGTGGCAAGAGAGATTGACAACATGAAGCATTGGACAGACGGTGGACTAGAAGTGGCTAGAGAGATTGACAACATGAAGCATTGGACAGACGGTGGACTCGAAGTGGCAAGAGAGAGAGCAAGGAGACGCCAACGGCCTGACTGAGGCTGTGGTTACACAAGAATATTAACCAATAATGCATTAACGTTATTACCCATTAATGCATTTATACTTAACAGAGTTACATGATACATTAGCTGTTGGACATGATAACATCATCATAAGCCTCACACAAGGATACCAAATGATTACAAACTGAACTCAAACAATTAATTTCACTTATTTACGTTACGTGTAGCTCGTATTCGCTTTCACTGAATTAACATACTATTGATCCACACTTGTGGCTCCCACATCTAGTTCATCCAGCACACCCAATAAACATATAAAGAATCGTCACGTTCCCGTTCCATAATTCATGAACTCCCTAATTCTGCGAGACGTCGTGATTTCCAATAGAATGAGTCCGAAAGCGATGCAATTACCTCAAACGCAAGTGACCCGTGCTTGATGCTGAGAGTATAACGGTTTCAGATATGGACACTGTGGCCACGTTACAAACGCACCGATAGATTGAATGATGCGGTCTGTTTCGTATCGACACCCGTCCGCGATAAGCCAACCCTGAGTTACGAGCGCCTGGTAGTGTTATTCCCCGTAAAACAACGTTTCCATTCCTGACACGTCGCCCCGGCCTCGGAGGGGCGATTTCGTTGCGACAGTGTGCCGTAAATCATGAGCCTGGCGTCGCAGCAAACATTGCGTTAACCGCAGCACATGGAAGGTGAATTTGGAGGAGGACATGACTCATCGCGACGACATGTTAGGAGAGCAGAATCACAAGTAGCAATGTCATTTTTTGATGTTTCGTCGACTGTAAATGTTCTGACGTCATCACACGACTGCAGCATTTCTTCCGCCAAGTTAGCCGAGAGACTTCTTCGGTGCATTGTTGAATATTCTGCTGCCGTGCGCTAAAATAACCGTAGGTTGGTAATTACAGTTAGAGTTCTGGAATATGTAGGGCGATGTTTTGGCAATTCTACTTAACAATCACCACTTTAGAGATTGGGATATCAAATGCCCACAATGTATCGGTCCAGCATCCGTCCTCCTTACGCACTCATCAATGATAAAGGGTGGTTTATGGACACTCATACGCACGCATGCATGTACACGGAAGATATTGTGACAGAAGCGATATCTTCCTCAGAACGACGCGTTACATGTAAGGTAATTGACCACTCCGGACGATCGTTAGTTTTGCGCGCTGGCTAACGCCCTAATTACACGCCCGTGTTGCCGGTCGTTGGGAGAACCGTAAACATGAAATTCAATTAGTGAATTATGGGAGAGGGATCCGGAAGGCTACGACTTTGTATTCGAGCGGGTGGATTCGGTGGCCTTTTCGTTGCAGATGCACGTCGTTAAGTATGGATCTGACGGAACACCGATAACGACGTAAGACTAACATAACACTAAACAATCGTCGGCGTGACGCATCCTAAAAGCATTGACATTTCGGTGGTACCGACGACTAAAACTGTTTTGTACCACGAGCTGATAAAAAGAGGTGTCCTTCGTGGAACCAGGACCAATAGAGAGACACAGTGAAAACATACGCCCTACATGCAAACAGCAGTGAATTCCAGCGCTTCGTCAGGTCCGAGTTATCACTTTACTTACTATATTTGGCCAGTCGACGGGGTATGAATTGGTGAAAGGCAGCATTAACTCAAGATTAAACAGAAAAAAAGATTAAACTCGTATTTCGAAGGTTACTGAATTAACGATTAAGTGACGTAAATATTATTTATAAATGCACGCGAGATAATATGCGTTATGGGTGTTATGCCCCTTGAGTGGGACATAACGCCCATACCAAGGACAAAATAAAATAACTACTACTACGTTTTTCAAAGATATAAAAAATATCAAAACATGGAATGTACCTAGAAAATAATGAATTAGATTAGACGATATATGCCAAAACGATTCTTGGGTGGGCATTGTTAGAATATCCGTGTAATCCTATTAGATATACGATGTTTGCCATTGCCGCGTTGAAACGCTATGTACACTATGGTAAGGGCATTTTAAAAGTCAATTTGCAATTCCGTTTAAATTACGAAGATATTTTGGTGTATGTATCCAATGTGTACTGTATTTTATTTGAATGCAACGATGTGAACACTGTATTCGAAAACGAACGTGAATGTAGAATCTGAAAAAAAAATGTAATCAAATAATTCGAACGGTATTTTAATACGAATACTTTTAACATGTGTGAAACAATGATTTACATTGATTTGCCTACAGGTTCAGCAGAAAGTTGACGTTCTGTATGTCAGTCCACGGAGTACAGTCGGTTAGCTCGAAGTAATATATCTGGCATGACGAAACCTCTGTCAGCAGTGTCCAGTTGGTTGCAGTTACTGAGGATTGCATGCAATATAGTTGTCCCTTCATTCAGGACTTCACAACTAACAAAAAAATTAAGTCCATGGCCTTATATGACCCACCAATAAACCTACTGTCACAACCAATGGACTGTTGAGAAGCCTACTGTCATGACCAATATATCAACGCTGAAACGGAAGCAGCACTATCTTCATTGTCAACACGTATGTACGTGTGCGTGCGTGTGCGTGCGTGCGTGCGTGCGCATGGCAACAGTTCTGACCTGCATGGTTTCTGCATGTAGATTGTTCTGCCAGCAGGTGCAAGTTCTTGAACAATTTCTGAAAAAAAGTTCCGGCCTTCGTGGTTTCAGGATGCAGAGTGTTCCCCCAGCAGGTGCAAGTTCTTGAACAATTTCTGAAAACAAGTTCCGGCCTTCGTGGTTTCAGGATGCAGAGTGTTCCCCCAGCAGGTGCAAGTTCTTGAACAATTTCTGAAAAAAAGTCCCGGCCTTCGTGGTTTCAGGATGCAGAGTGTTCCTCGAGCAGGTGCAAGGTTTTGAACAATTACTTACAACAGTTCAAACATGCATTTTATCTGCAATACAGCAATACATACACTTTCTGCCAGCCGGTGAAAGTTCTTGAACCACCAGAAGGCCTGCATTGTTCCTGCAAGATCTTGAACAATGATTCGAACAAGTTAAACACGTCAGATTCGGTGTCTCTTGATCCAGCCTAGCTTTTAGTTGAAGATGTTTTGTGATCCAATGAGTTTTGTACCAGTATGTATGTCGCTGAAATACACTATAACACAGGCTCCGGGTGACCGTACTAACACGTAGATCAGTTCGCGGGTACATTCAGAACATTCTTACAAATAAGTGTAGCGTGATCCTTACAGAGGTGATTTCTACTTTAAGCAGAAATGCACACGTATGTTGTTCAAGATTGAGGTGTCGATGGTGTACTGAAGTTCTGATAGAGAGAACAGCAACGAACTGGGTGGATCCATCGTCAATATTATAACACCGGTTTTGCCTGTCGGTCACAGCGGTGGTATTGAAACCAGATGAATATTACATTTGGATTTTGTTATTCAAACAGGTATCTGTCAAGATTAGATTAAGATTTGTAACAATATTTCCTGTTTGAATCAGTTTTAAAAATGGGCAGTTTATTCCAACGCCATGTGGAATTCTCTGGGAAACGTCAAGAACTGTCAATCTAACTATGTTCACGTTTTCCTCCTAGACGGCTTGCATCTCATACGCAAACTTTCAGGGATTAATCTACGACCCCACGAATGAAACGTAGCGCCTTTATTTTTTCGAAATACCCCGTGAATCAACGGTTCTTAGTGGATTGGTAAATGGTAAATCAAATGTTCGCTACGTAAAACTTTAACTTCCAACAATCGCAGAAACCACGCGCGCGGCGAATACTTCGGTACGTAAACCGTTTGAGAGGACGTAGCGCCACCTGGGCGGTTTATATTAATTATAGTAGAAAGCACGCACCCGCGTATTTGCCCGAGGCCGCAGACCGAGGGCCAATACACAATAAAAAGTTATTCAACTATTCTACAACCAACACAAGTATCCATGGGTCTAAATTCACGCGACCTTCAACATTTCGAACATGCAACGAGTATTGCACCACGTGCGTGACGCGGTTGTTTCTGGTAATACGTTTGACGTTCCTTTAAACAATCTCATATTGGCCTGAGGCATTTGGTAAACATTGATATCATGACTGTCACGTATGAACTACCAAGTTGGTAGTTCGCGGAATTCCAGTCTTTATAGTTGACAGCTATAAAACGTGGCATTTTTGCTAGTATATTATAATACTTCCCAGCGAAGTCAAGATGGCGTTGGAATGAACAGGGGTGAAATGTAAAGCTCTGTGATCAGTCCCAAAGACTGGAATTCCGCGATCTATAAGAATGCACCTTTACACTTTCAAGGCTATATCATCACACTGAGAGGGTTGTCATGTAAAGCGCTGTGTCAAACAACTTTTGGCATGTACATGTTTTTATATGAGTCGTCTAGCTGAGGTGATTTCCAGAAATCCCTGAAGTGAAGCGTGGGAGCTCCGGCATCATCTAAAATTAATACAGCCTGGCAGAGAATGTCGGCAGCAGCAGAAAACGACGACTGAAGAAAAATTGGGAGTAAAACCAAATTGGCAGCTGAACCCGCACTTATAGCAACAATAAATGTTCATGCTGACAAATGTAGCTGTCGAATTAACGTAGGCAGATGCAGGTTAAAGCGACAGCTGAACCCAACGTGATAGCGTTGAGAACGTGGGCAGCTATAAAACGTGACAGTTGAAATAAACCGACACTTCAAACGCTTGAGTGATCACTCCTCGTGACGCTTGTGGATTTTAGAAATGTCCCTCGAGTACGACTGTGATGTTTTATCAAGAATTTCGGTTATGTGGAAACGGGGAATTTTTGACATAAATGGCGTAACTCGGATGTTGACAGCTATAAAACGTGACATTTGAAATAAACCGACACTTCAAAAGCTTGAGAATGATCACTCCTCGTGACGTTTGTTAGATGTCCATCGAGTTCGATATTGATGTTTTATGAGGAATTTCGCTTATGTAGAAACTAGGTACCTGCTTATGCTGTAAATGGCGTGGTTCGGATATGTAGGTTAGACGCTAAGATGAACATTGAAGGAAACTATTATGCGTTCTATTAGGTCAGAGGGGAACAACACAGTTTGCACTTCAGCCCATGCAAAAGATCCGTACCCTACGGTTTACCCCCGAACGTAGTAGTTCATACCCGTCAATACGACACTATGCCACATTCTACACTTCAACCCATGCAAAAGATTCGTACCCTACGGTTTACCCCCGAACGTAGTAGTTCATACCCGTCAACCCGACACTATGCCACATTCTACACTTTAACACATGCAAAAGATTCGTACCCTACGGTTTACCCCCGAACGTAGTAGTTCATACCCGTCAACCCGACACTATGCCACATTCTACACTTCAACCCATGCAAAAGATTCGTACCCTACGGTTTACCCCCGAACGTAGTAGTTCATACCCGTCAACCCGACACTATGCCACATTCTACACTTCAACCCATGCAAAAGATTCGTACCCTACGGTTTACCCCCGAACGTAGTAGTTCATACCCGTCAACCCGACACTATGCCACATTCTACACTTTAACACATGCAAAAGATCCATACTCTACGGTTTACCCCCGAACGTAGTAGTTCATACCCGTCAACCCGACACTATGCCACATTCTTCACTTTAACCCATGCAAAAGATTCGTACCCTACGGTTTACCCCCGAACGTAGTAGTTCATACCCGTCAACCCGGCACTATGCCACATTCTACACTTTAACACATGCAAAAGATCCGTACCCTACGGTTTACCCCCGAACGTAGTAGTTCATACCCGTCAATCCGACGCTATGCCACATTTTACCCATCGACCCATACAAAAGATCCGTACCCTACGGTTTACCCCCGAACGTAGTAGTTCATACCCGTCAATCCGACGCTATGCCACATTTTACCCATCGACCCATACAAAAGATCCGTACCCTACGGTTTACTCCCGAACGAAATATGTGTTGCTCCTGCACTCGTCAGAAAACCGTCGTGTCTTGCTCTTCGAGAACAGACGGATGTGATGTATATTTATTATAGCACTCACGACAATTCGGCGACTGTCATGGGTCCCATAATACTATTACGCATGCGCTTTTTGAAAATCAACCGGACGACGAGAACCACTGTCACCACTGTGTCATGTATTGCTGAACTAATTTGTTTCCAAAGGTCTTCTTGAGCAAGAGGTTTTACTGGCAGTGATAACCGGGATCAGACCAGTCTACGCATCTAGGTTAAGAGAGAGTTCACATATCTACCTAGTAATGCAAAATGGCCACGTCGGTTTTCATGTGTTGTTTTCTACTATGTAAGTTCTTTGGTGTGGAACAGAGCCATTTGGTTAGAGTTTAATGTGGAATTTTCTGTTCCTTCTTAACACCCCAGTAAACGTTAACCAAGCGACTCATTCTCGATTACACCGCATCAATCTATTTTACATTCAATCAGGAGAGGAGATAATGAACCAGAATTGTCGAATCAAAGAAGCCCTAATGTTAAATATCCACAATCAGCCGATAATGACTCCTGCATTATTTAACGAACACCAATTTGCTGATAAACTACAAGTATATTAAACTAGTTCTAACGAAGTATATTTAGGAAGCAGCAGTAGCAGAAATATACATAATCGATACGTAATAGCAGTATTGCTGTTTGTGGTTCAACAATTCAGTGTGCATGTATGCAGTTATGCATGCATGCATATTGATACAAGAATAGTGATTTACACCTAGAAAACCGGCAACGTACCAGATTCACAATGTCAACTGTTTGTTGTAGGTTGAGTTTACCAGAATCTGATATCTTATGAGACGTCATTCATAGTTGGCCTTATCGGAACATCACGCAAAGCCGACGTTCTTTGCTGGCGCTGAGGGTGGTTGTTTGTCGCGTGTTGACAAATGCGCTTTGATTTTTGTCGACGACGTCTGCCGAGTTTCCGGCGGCGCATTAGTCAACGCAAGATCAACGCAATGAGATCAACGTAAGTTCGTGACAACGGACAATGCCCTTTGAACATCTGTCGCACTAAACCATGCTTTCAAGCGCTGCACTCCTCTGGCAGACCGCCTTTGAGACAGTTGTGACACGCACAGCCGCCACTTCCGGCATTTCGCGCGTCATCGATTCCGAATCGGAGGCTTCTAGTGAGAAAATTCGTTTGTCTTTGTTAAGAAGATGTGACATCCAAGGCCGCGGATTGCGATGCTGTGTTCTATAAGTATGATGTACATACATTCCTGCATTGCTCAGAGAGACACGACGGGCCACATTACCGGCAGAGTGATGGGCCGAATTTCCGTCGGACAAGGTGTGGCGATTCCAGAACACGGACGACTTTTCTATCACATTACTAAAAAAAATTCTCCAGCAAAAATACAACCATAATCTCTGTCAGCAACACGACCCATGCAATCGGCAATAAATATGTCGCCACAGCAAGAGGTTTACCCTGTGGCGTAGTCAACCAACACGCCCAGCCATGTAGTAAGGAAACAACACAACATTTATGTATACAAGTATAGAAGCTGTAAATGCAACCACCATCTGAACGTACCATCAGTTCCGTGGTCGAAGTAACATCGCACTCAGAAAAGGGACGTGACACCGGCGAGAGTTTTCAATCAACAGAACGGAACCGTCAGCCGTAGACTGCATAGATACCACGGTATCGCTGCACTGCGCCTCAGGGGAAGACGGTTCCCGCGTCCTTTGACAGCACTGGGAGCGATCCATATAGTGGGACACGCCAGAACCGATAAGACTTGATCAATGAGCACACGAGCCTGGCATCGATTAAGTTGCGCTCGCGTGCGTTTACGTGAGCGTTCGTGCGTGCGCGCGCCGCTCGCTTCGCTGGTTGACTCGATACGAGTGGACATGTCCAGTGATACAGACATCGGAAAACTCATCATGCGAGATCGTCAGTGGTGCTTTGAAGTAACGAACACAACCAGTTAATTGCTCGCTGTTCATTAACTAAAACATGGTTAAAAGCCACCACAGAACGTAACATGCATATAACCTAAATAGTATTACATAGACAGCAACTGTGTATAAAACAACTCCTGTTAGCTAGTCACAAGTTCCAGCAGTTGACATTAATATTGAGCCAGTGAAACTAGGTTGGTATGATACCTTCAAATTAACCATCAAATTAATCATATTACATGCTTATGATATGCAGGGAAACGCGAAATTCGTCTTTTCGTTTTTCAAACGACAGTACTGAATATGTCCGAGTAATATTTTAATTAAAAACTTCAACATTTTTTTTACGTTCATTGTGTGATTAGCTTGACCATCATCATTATTTATAGATCACA
The DNA here is from genome assembly GCA_963662155.1 of Lamellibrachia columna. Classification (NCBI taxonomy): domain Eukaryota; kingdom Metazoa; phylum Annelida; class Polychaeta; order Sabellida; family Siboglinidae; genus Lamellibrachia; species Lamellibrachia columna. The sequence continues at coordinate 31,361,079 of OY759262.1, forward strand.
ACAACTTCACAGCCGCAACATTCGCACAACACGTGGGAGCACGCCCCCCGAGCTGCAAAACGCAGTTGATTTTACCTACCTGCTCGTTGTTACACGATATTCAGGTTAATCATAATTAAATATTGCCATTATTAAAAAAACAATACTGTAGATGAAAGCATTCATCCTATAATGATTGTTGTTGTGTAATCAATTATTGATGAAAGGTTAAACCAATGTTTTCAAACAAATAATGATCATGTTTTGCCGAGAAGCATTGGAAAACATTATTTTAAACTTCCGTCTTCAGTTATTTTGACCATCAGTCATTCAAATTGTATATCTTTTATCGGCTACGGTTTTATTTGAGAAAACGAAAACAACAATATTGTACTGGTGATTAATTTGAATATTGTGTCACAACGATGGACTGGGCAAAACATTGGTGTTGTTCGCTGAAACCATTCCTCGTGAATCTGGTAACAAAGCGTAAAACCTGTACCTCGGTATTCAGATGATCGACATTTTATTCGCGAAGGCTATTTGTGTGGATGACCCATTGGCTTATTTATCTAAAAGTCACGTATGACATTTTGATTTAGCGTTGCACAAGGGAAGACAGAAGTAAAACGGCCGTCCCTCTCCATTGTCGAGTGTAACGTAACCAAAGTGACGTTTCGTTCAACTCAACAACACAATCTACTACAAGGCCAACTCATTACGGAATAGTTCGGTCGTCTTCACTGAGGGCTTTTTCTAGTTTTGCGATAACCTTTTTGCATAAAGCGCATGTCACCGTAAAGCAAATACGGTTTCCGGCGAAATGCTCATCAAGTCCTTTCTAAAGTCAGGTGTCAATCCGTGCCTAGCTGCACGCGCAAACGAAATCGATGTTCATCCTGGAAGGATTCGATTATTCGAAGTTAAACGCATTCGCTGGGCGTTGCGTACCCTTAGCGCAGGGGTCGGCAACTTGCGGCCCGCGGGCCAACTGCGGCCCGCAGAGCTATTTCATGCGGCCCGCGGACTGATAGTGAGATTATGCATGACGCGGCCCGCGCCCGCAATATTGATATATAAAATAAAAAAAGAAGACGTCTTGTCTAGACTAAGTTCTAGACGAGACGTCTAGGCGAAACATATCACATAATGCAACTCGGTAATATCATTTCCACGTGATGAACATATCAAACATTTCTCTTTTCCTATAAACTTTAATTAATTCAATTTTGCCAACATGCAGACATGAATGTTCTATCTTTTTTTGTGTTTGTGTGATAATGTGTTGTTTTGAATAACACTCGTCATCACTCGTTAAATCACTGGCAGTTCCAGCACCTTCCGTCCGAGAGGAATGTGCAATATTAATAATTCCTGCACTAAACCGAAGTGCCCTGGATAGGTTGGGTTTCCATGCTGTGCCACGTGTACGAGCTGAGACATGAGACTAGGTTTGGCTGCCATGCTGTGCCACGTGTACGAGCTGAGACATGAGACTAGGTTGGGCTGCCATGCTGTGCCACGTGTACGAGTTGAGACATGAGACTAGGTTGGGCTGCCATGCTGTGCCACGTGTACGAGTTGAGACATGAGACTAGGTTGGGCTGCCATGCTGTGCCACGTGTACGAGCCGAGACATGAGACTAGGTTGGGTTGCCATGCTGTGCCACGTGTACGAGTTGAGACATGAGACTAGGTTTGGCTGCCATGCTGTGTCACGTGTACGAGCTGAGACATGAGACTAGGTTGGGCTGCCATGCTGTGCCACGTGTACGAGTTGAGACATGAGACTAGGTTGGGCTGCCATGCTGTGCCACGTGTACGAGCCGAGACATGAGACTAGGTTTGGCTGCCATGCTGTGCCACGTGTACGAGCTGAGACATGAGACTAGGTTGGGCTGCCATGCTGTGCCACGTGTACGAGCTGAGACATGAGACTAGGTTTGGCTGCCATGCTGTGCAACGTGTACGAGCTGAGACATGAGACTAGGTTGGGTTGTCATGCTGTGCCACGTGTACGAGCCGAGACATGCGACTAGGTTGGGCTGCCATGCTGTGCCACGTGTACGAGCTGAGACATGAGACTAGGTTGGGTTGTCATGCTGTGCCACGTGTACGAGCCGAGACATGCGACTAGGTTGGGCTACCATGCTGTGCCACGTGTACGAGCTGAGACATGAGACTAGGTTGGGCTGCCATGCTGTGCCACGTGTACGAGCTGAGACATGAGACTAGGTTGGGCTGCCATGCTGTGCCACGTGTACGAGCTGAGACATGAGACTAGGTTGGGTTGTCATGCTGTGCCACGTGTACGAGCCGAGACATGCGACTAGGTTGGGCTGCCATGCTGTGCCACGTGTACGAGCTGAGACATGAGACTAGGTTGGGCTGCCATGCTGTGCCACGTGTACGAGCCGAGACATGAGACTAGGTTGGGCTGCCATGCTGTGCCACGTGTACGAGCCGAGACATGAGACTAGGTTTGGCTGCCATGCTGTGCCACGTGTACGAGCCGAGACATGAGACTAGGTTTGGCTGCCATGCTGTGCCACGTGTACGAGTTGAGACATGAGACTAGGTTTGGCTGCCATGCTGTGTCACGTGTACGAGCTGAGACATGAGACTAGGTTTGGCTGCCATGCTGTGCCACGTGTACGAGCCGAGACATGAGACTAGGTTGGGCTGCCATGCTGTGCCACGTATACGAGTTGAGACATGAGACTAGGTTGGCTGCCATGCTGTGCCACGTGTACGAGCTGAGACATGAGACTAGGTTTGGCTGCCATGCTGTGCCACGTGTACGAGCCGAGACATGAGACTAGGTTTGGCTGCCATGCTGTGCCACGTGTACGAGCTGAGACATGAGACTAGGTTTGGCTGCCATGCTGTGCCACGTGTACGAGCCGAGACATGAGACTAAGTTGGGTTGTCATGCTGTGCCACGTGTACGAGCTGAGACATGAGACTAGGTTGGGTTGTCATGCTGTGCCACGTGTACGAGCCGAGACATGAGACTAGGTTGGGTTGTCATGCTGTGCCACGTGTACGAGCTGAGACATGAGACTAGGTTTGGCTGCCATGCTGTGCCACGTGTACGAGCCGAGACATGAGACTAGGTTGGGCTGCCATGCTGTGCCACGTGTACGAGTTGAGACATGAGACTAGGTTTGGCTGCCATGCTGTGCCACGTGTACGAGCTGAGACATGAGACTAGGTTGGGTTGTCATGCTGTGCCACGTGTACGAGCTGAGACATGAGACTAGGTTTGGCTGCCATGCTGTGCCACGTGTACGAGCCGAGACATGAGACTAGGTTGGGCTGCCATGCTGTGCCACGTGTACGAGCTGAGACATGAGACTAGGTTGGGTTGTCATGCTGTGCCACGTGTACGAGCTGAGACATGAGACTAGGTTTGGCTGCCATGCTGTGCCACGTGTACGAGCTGAGACATGAGACTAGGTTGGGTTGTCATGCTGTGCCACGTGTACGAGCTGAGACATGAGACTAGGTTTGGCTGCCATGCTGTGCCACGTGTACGAGCCGAGACATGAGACTAGGTTGGGCTGCCATGCTGTGCCACGTGTACGAGCCGAGACATGAGACTAGGTTGGGCTGCCATGCTGTGCCACGTGTACGAGTTGAGACATGAGACTAGGTTTGGCTGCCATGCTGTGCCACGTGTACGAGCTGAGACATGAGACTAGGTTGGGTTGTCATGCTGTGCCACGTGTACGAGCTGAGACATGAGACTAGGTTTGGCTGCCATGCTGTGCCACGTGTACGAGCCGAGACATGAGACTAGGTTTGGCTGCCATGCTGTGCCACGTGTACGAGTTGAGACATGAGACTAGGTTGGGTTGCCATGCTGTGCCACGTGTACGAGTTGAGACATGAGACTAGGTTTGGCTGCCATGCTGTGTCACGTGTACGAGCTGAGACATGAGACTAGGTTGGGTTGTCATGCTGTGCCACGTGTACGAGCTGAGACATGAGACTAGGTTTGGCTGCCATGCTGTGCCACGTGTACGAGCCGAGACATGAGACTAGGTTGGGCTGCCATGCTGTGCCACGTGTACGAGTTGAGACATGAGACTAGGTTTGGCTGCCATGCTGTGCCACGTGTACGAGCTGAGACATGAGACTAGGTTGGGTTGTCATGCTGTGCCACGTGTACGAGCTGAGACATGAGACTAGGTTTGGCTGCCATGCTGTGCCACGTGTACGAGCTGAGACATGAGACTAGGTTTGGCTGCCATGCTGTGCCACGTGTACGAGCCGAGACATGAGACTAGGTTTGGCTGCCATGCTGTGCCACGTGTACGAGCTGAGACATGAGACTAGGTTTGGCTGCCATGCTGTGCCACGTATACGAGTTGAGACATGAGACTAGGTTTGGCTGCCATGTTGTGTCACGTGTACGAGCTGAGACATGAGACTAGGTTGGGTTGCCATGCTGTGCCACGTGTACGAGTTGAGACATGAGACTAGGTTGGGTTGCCATGCTGTGCCACGTGTACGAGCTGAGACATGAGACTAGGTTTGGCTGCCATGCTGTGTCACGTGTACGAGCCGAGACATGAGACTAGGTTGGGTTGCCATGCTGTGTCACGTGTACGAGCTGAGACGTGAGACTAGGTTGGTCTGCCATGCTGTGCCACGTGTACGAGCTGAGACATGAGACTAGGTTGGTCTGCCATGCTGTGTCACGTGTACGAGCTGAGACATGAGACTAGGTTTGGCTGCCATGCTGTGCCACGTGTACGAGCCGAGACATGAGACTAGGTTGGGCTGCCATGCTGTGCCACGTGTACGAGCTGAGACGTGAGACTAGGTTGGGTTGCCATGCTGTGTCACGTGTACGAGCTGAGACATGAGACTAGGTTTGGCTGCCATGTTGTGTCACGTGTACGAGCTGAGACATGAGACTAGGTTGGGTTGCCATGCTGTGCCACGTGTACGAGTTGAGACATGAGACTAGGTTGGGTTGCCATGCTGTGTCACGTGTACGAGCTGAGACATGAGACTAGGTTTGGCTGCCATGCTGTGCCACGTGTACGAGCCGAGACATGAGACTAGGTTGGGCTGCCATGCTGTGTCACGTGTACGAGCTGAGACGTGAGACTAGGTTGGTCTGCCATGCTGTGCCACGTGTACGAGCTGAGACATGAGACTAGGTTGGTCTGCCATGCTGTGTCACGTGTACGAGCTGAGACATGAGACTAGGTTTGGCTGCCATGCTGTGCCACGTGTACGAGCCGAGACATGAGACTAGGTTGGTCTGCCATGCTGTGCCACGTGTACGAGCTGAGACGTGAGACTAGGTTGGTCTGCCATGCTGTGTCACGTGTACGAGCTGAGACATGAGACTAGGTTTGGCTGCCATGCTGTGCCACGTGTACGAGCCGAGACATGAGACTAGGTTGGGCTGCCATGCTGTGCCACGTGTACGAGTTGAGACATGAGACTAGGTTTGGCTGCCATGCTGTGTCACGTGTACGAGCTGAGACATGAGACTAGGTTTGGCTGCCATGCTGTGCCACGTGTACGAGCCGAGACATGAGACTAGGTTGGGCTGCCATGCTGTGCCACGTATACGAGTTGAGACATGAGACTAGGTTTGGCTGCCATGCTGTGCCACATGTACGAGCTGAGACATGAGACTAGGTTTGGCTGCCATGCTGTGCCACGTGTACGAGCCGAGACATGAGACTAGGTTGGGCTGCCATGCTGTGCCACGTATACGAGTTGAGACATGAGACTAGGTTTGGCTGCCATGATGTGCCACGTGTACGAGCTGAGACATGAGACTAGGTTTGGCTGCCATGCTGTGCCACGTGTACGAGCTGAGACATGAGACTAGGTTTGGCTGCCATGCTGTGCCACGTGTACGAGCTGAGACATGAGACTAGGTTTGGCTGCCATGCTTTGCCACGTATACGAGTTGAGACATGAGACTAGGTTTGGCTGCCATGCTGTGCCACGTGTACGAGCTGAGACATGAGACTAGGTTGGGTTGCCATGCTGTGCCACGTATACGAGCCGAGACATGAGACTAGGTTTGGCTGCCATGCTGTGCCACGTGTACGAGCCGAGACATGAGACTAGGTTGGGTTGCCATGCTGTGCCACGTGTACGAGCTGAGACATGAGACTAGGTTGGGTTGCCATGCTGTGCCACGTGTACGAGCTGAGACATGAGACTAGGTTTGGCTGCCATGCTGTGCCACGTATACGAGTTGAGACATGAGACTAGGTTGGGTTGCCATGCTGTGCCACGTGTACGAGCTGAGACATGAGACTAGGTTTGGCTGCCATGCTGTGCCACGTGTACGAGCTGAGACATGAGACTAGGTTGGGTTGCCATGTTGTGTCACGTGTACGAGCTGAGACATGAGACTAGGTTGGGTTGCCATGTTGTGTCACGTGTACGAGCTGAGACATGAGACTAGGTTGGGCTGCCATGCTGTGTCACGTGTACGAGCTGAGACATGAGACTAGGTTGGGTTGCCATGCTGTGTCACGTGTACGAGCTGAGACATGAGACTAGGTTGGGTTGCCATGTTGTGTCACGTGTACGAGCTGAGACATGAGACTAGGTTGGGTTGCCATGCTGTGCCACGTGTACGAGCTGAGACATGAGACTAGGTTGGGGTGCCATGCTGTGCCACGCGTACGAGCTGACACATGAGATTAGCGTATTCATGGAGAAGAAGGGTGGCGAAGTACTGGCATTCACTGACCCCTTATGGATGTGTGATTTTGCATTTTAGTCTACGTCACGGAGCACCTCCCTCTGCTGAACGCCAAACTCCAGAGAAGAGAACAACTAATCAATGAACTGTGCCAGTTTGTCTCCGCTTTCGAGACCAGGTTTCGATTGTGGGAAACACAACTGCGGGATGCAAATTACTTCCCGACACTCATAGAAAACAAACTAGCTACTCCGGACATGTAGGCCTTCGTAGCATTCATTGAGCTGCTGAGACGGGAGTTTGATGACAAGTATCAGGGCTCGCAACAGGGAGTGAAAAAAAAACTTCAACGTGTCCAAAATTGTCTGGCTAGGGTAGTTACACGATCTCCTCGTTTCTCTCGCTCACTGCCACTTCTAAAATCATTGCATTGGCTCCCTGTGTGATATCGCATTATTTTTAAGATCTGTACAATTACCTATCAAGCCCTTTCAACCAAACAACCTGCGTATTTACATTCAATGCTCACTCCAACAAGACAACCCAGACAGCTTCGGTCGTCTGGTTCTGGTTTACTTTCTGTTCCCAGAGTTAAGACGAACGCTGGAACTCGAGCTTTCTCGGTTGCCGCACCAACTCTGTGGAATTCACTCCCAGACAGCGTAAAATCAGCAAGAAATATAACTTCATTTCGCTGTAATCTGAAAACCTATCTTATCAAAATTGTCTATCCTCCTTAGCTTCTTGGCACCTCCATCCATCGGTTGACGACTTTTTGCATTGTACATAGTAACGAGAATGCCTAATCCTTTGGTTTTGTTGCGCCACTGAGCTTGGATTTTCCGAGGATATTGGCGCCAAAGAAGTAATTTTATTATTATTATTATTATTATTATAAGATGAACTTCGTATAATGCAAGCCATGAACGCATCTAACAGATGGACATTTGGATGACGTGCTGAGGCTCGCAGTGTCAAGTCTGCAGCCAGATGTGGGACACTTGGTGGCGCAGCAACATCTCTAGCATCAGACGTCAGTGGCACACGGGTCAACATGGCATCAGCGGCATGCCAAGAACACGTAACATGAATAATGTGTGTTTTTAAACAGCATAGTGACTATCGAACTGTTGTTCAAAATCAGACCTATTTACAACAACACTCGATACCACTGCTACACACAACGTATGTATGTTGCATGCATGCATATATATATATATATATATATATATATATATATATATATATATATATATATATATATATATAATTATATATATATACATATTGTTCGTGTTACAAGAATGATAATATCTTTATATGCGTGTTTGCATGCACGCATGTGCGTGCGTGCGTGCGTGCGTGCGTGCGTGCGTGCGTGCGTGCGTGCGTGCGTGCGTGCGTGCGTGCGTGCGTGTGTGGCCCACTGACCTATTCCAAGTCACTAATTTGGCCCTCCGTTCTAAAAGGTTGCCGAACACTGCCTTAGCGTGTCAGCATAACCCGCGAGGGGCGGAACGCTTTCGTTCACATGCAACATGAGCGATAACTCACGTGTGTCGCATCTTTGCACCGAATTCTCAAGGAAATTAGAATCTCCCAAATAAAACCAGATGATTATTTCTTGTGTAACCATGGCAACACTACGATAAGTTTAAATATGCTTTGCATCTAAATTCACAGCGCGCGCAGTTGTGGCAATTGTGTTAGGTGGATTTAAATTTCCAATGTAATTACAGGTTGTGCAATAAAAGCGTTAGTATAATATTTACGCTGTGAAAATTAGATTGGTGATGCTCATGAATTGTGAACTGGCAAATGAGTTTGTCGTGAACTGTGAATGTTCTAGTTCCAGTGAACTCGTGAAGTGGTGTGTTACTAAGGGGTTACCATAAAAGTTTATTTTCATCCGTGAACATTACTATAACTGTGCCTACTTTTCTGGTTCAGCGTTGATATCATGAAACGAATCTTTTTCCCACGAACGAACGTATTTTTTATTTGTTATTTCATAATAAAACTCTCCCAAAGAGATACAGTAACACACTCTAAAGCCAATTATTACAATGAACTAATTAAAAACATGAATCGCAAAGATCACACAGACCTTTTAATAAATCACTTATAAATAGCGTTGTCTAAATACGTGTGATGTAAAAATGCCACAATGCAGAACTACACCGATTAGTTTGTGTACATTATTGAAAATTGCGACCCTGAAAAATCACCCAATGAAATACCAGAGACACGCTTGTCAATGACGTAAGTGCAACAATGGAACGTAAAGTATGTGCAGCGGCGTTCACACGGAGTATTTGGTCCGATCTAACTGGATATATACAAAGTAAGATATATATATATATATATATATATATATATATATATATATATATATATATATATATATATATATATATATATATATATATATATATATATATATATATATATATATATATATATATATATATATATATATAATAAAACATGTCATGAAATCACATTGGAGATGAGCAGGTCGCACGGCGATAACAAAAGTCAAATGAGGGACCATGAGAACAACTGAATGGCAGCCAATAACTGGAAACAGAGCAAGGCAGACAGGCAAGCAGGTGAGACAATGTTGCAATATAACAGCAGTGGAAGGTGAATTCCATATAGAGGTAGAAGTCTAAATCAGGCTGCGCGCACCAGATGGTAGTTGAACGCATCGGAGTTGAAGACGTTGACCGGGAGTTCTTAGTTCGGCACAAGAGGGCGCAGTGTATGACAAGTATTCTGTTAGCAGCAGCCGACAATGAACAAAAGGGTATCTTAAAAAAAACAGTCTCACTTAATTTACTAATGAAAACATTGTAACAGAAAAATGTAAATTAATCAAGAAACTAGAATGCTCCTCGACCAAGAGACGCAACTCGAACCGAAGTTGTTCCCGTTGCAAATGGAATGGTTTCCCCAAAATATAATGCACTTGTGTCGTCTAACCATGCAATAATAATCGTCATTGTTAAGTTTTCGCTAAGCGTATATACCCTTCCAGTTCACTAGTTAGCCAGCTGTATGTTAGTCGTTCACACAGAAGAGTCGGACCGAGACCTTCCTCCTGCGCGTGCAAGCAAAGTCGTTTAATTCATAACTATACATATTCCATTAGTTGTTTTACTTTAATGCTGCCACCTCCGAACACGGTTGAACACTTCCCGAACGTAGGCGATTTTAAATACACATAGACTTGTGTGTGTAAGTAAAACGTAGCTCGTACTAACTAATCCGAGCTAAGTACGTGTGAGGACAGCGTTAGAGCGACCGAGTGTTGGCAACTACGGCCCTCAGTAGTTGCTACGCAAAACGCGAGCACACGTGTAACCTATACACCTTCTGCGGCGTTTCACGCTACGACTGGCACTATCCCGACCGCCTCACTGTTGAGTCAGTGCACCCTACAGAGTGCCGTGGGGCTGACCACGTGACTGGACAGCGGGCGCCTAAATAAATAGAATCGCGCTGGTTTAATGCTTCAGTGAATATATGTGCAGAAACGGTTATCGAAAGTCGATTAATGGGATAGCGTATTTCGTCCATTGATGAATGGCGCGGATTCGTCGCGAGCGTACGTCGAGCGCGTTGTTTTATGGAGTGATCGCCGGGGATGAAGCTGTTTATCTCCGCTCCGTCAGACGCTGATCAGCTGCCGTGAAATTGGAACGGAGGATTCCGCAGTTTTCTTGATTGGCTCATGTTCAGTGCGCCGTGATATGTGCAGCCGATTGTTCACTTGTGTCAAGTTAAATATTCGGCGGTGCCTTGCTCTGATGACATCTTCTGTGCGTCCCTGTTCGTGATGTCATGCTTAACGATTCCGGTTTATTGTGCCTCTGAGCTCGGGTTCCTGAGAATGGATGCGCTATAGAAGTATTATTATTATTATCATCATTATTATTATTGAAAATAGTTTGTGCATGACGATGGTGACGATGATGATGGTGACAGTGCTGTGTACCTGCTTGACTTGGGCATCTCTGCTTCCATGAACAGCTAATCCCACGTCGTTTGCGTTTAACAAATGCGAAAGAACCGCGCGCAGTTTACGTAAGACGTAACAAAACAATGCTGTCGAAACGTAAACGGCCCTAATGCCGGGTCGCAACATCTAATGATTGACGTGTCTATATGTATAAATAATAGTGACATTTCTAGCTTGGGGAGAGAGAACTCGATCATCAATATGTCAGCGGATGTCAGTGTCAGATATCGTGTAAAGTAAGCTAACGATTTTCGACATGGTCGTGCCCCAGCCAAGATGACGTCACTGTGATATCACATCGACGTCGACGTTTTACGTCTCAACGTGACGCTCAGTCACGTAATTTCACGTCATTATGCATCACTATTACGTTGCAGTTATTGCACTATATGCTGCGAGGCGTGGAATGACGTGAATATGCCGCATTATGGGGAGTCGACGACTGACCACGAAGCGACTAGTGTCTAGGTACATCGCAGATACGTCACATCAGTAGCGTTCTAGTAAAATACACCACCCGCATAATGAAATCGAGCGTAAAGCCAACGCATCGGGCAACGGCTTAACAACAGTCGCGGAGTAGGCGAATATGTAAACTGCCTTTAGCGCAACGTGTCATCGCCTGTAATTGCACAAATCATCGCATTTGAGTGATAACGACATCATCTATGTAAATTATTGATTACCATAGGCGCAGTTGATTATGCGCGCGCTGGCGGCGTGCCGTGACGTATGTGCGTGCGTTCGTGCGTGTGTACGCGTGCAATGTAGGCTATGTGAGTGCATAGGTGTCGGTATTAGCTTCATTAGCCAATCAATTATTCAATTAAATGGATTTATAAGTAATCACGTGGCTTCGATGTATACAAAATACAATTAAACAAACGAACGTCGACGCTAAACGCATAATAACCAATGCGCATTACTGATTTATAACATATAGAGAATATGTGATGCCGTTCAAAAAATATTGTAGCATTGTCACTGCGCAGAAGGGAACTACTTTTTGCCGCGCTGCAACATATTCGATGACGCAATATAGGTTTTGCGAAAATAGGTTTTGCGCATTGTTCGCCCGCAAATAAGCGAGATCTACAGCGACGAGAACGAGAATAAATAGACTCGTGTTTATGTGGGTATATATGGGTTATGTGGGCGAGTCTGCGACCGTTCATGTCGGAAATACTTATAATTCTATCTCCGCAACACAAGAAGGCCCTCCGCCGATGTATCGAATTGAGTAGAGACCTTCCGAAATGCAATTAAGCCGCCAGATGCCAGCCCATGATCAAGCAGACCGACTCGACCGGCAGGGGAAACGGCGCGAGACGTGAGGCCTCTAATGGCGGGCCACAAAAGAAGGGGAAACCAGTTTAGCGAGATTAGAGCGCACCGAAATCGTCTCGTTATACAATAAGCCACCGCTGCGAGAAATCTGCTTAAAGCGAGCCATGATTACATTTCGCAGTGCACGCGTTAACAAGCAATTTTGCTTGGATTACCTCCGCCGGCCGCAGCGAGAAAGTTGATCGACTGGTAATGCGAAAAATTGATTATGCATCGCCCGAACAACGAAAACTTAATTTGAGCGCATGTTAAAGAACGCCTACCGACCGAGGAATGGCGTTTAAAGTTTTTAGGCTAATGCGTTTTTCCGCTAGCCTCTTGTATCGACTTGATGCCATCCTCGTGTGTTCGATGTAATCAACTGACGCTTTTGGCCGCTTCAATGGCGCATTTATTTACACGGACATCAGCCTCATTGTTGGCGCATTCGCGGTATTCCAAGTAAACACATATTATCGCCCAGTATGTTCTATATATGAATTACAGTTGATTATTTTTTCACGCCTTTTTGTAAATAGACATAGTTATTAGTTTTCCATTGTGTGTGATTAAACGGGAAATCCTTTACCATTTACTGTTGTTGTTGTTGTTGAATCAAGCATCAAGTAGTAGAATTATCGCAAATATACCCACACTGAACCTACGAGGTCATTGGGTTGCCGCATATTATCCAGCCAAATTTAAAACTGTGACACCGAGCTCAGAGGTTAGGCAATGTAACGGAGCCACGGATGATAAACAAGGTTAAACTATTAAAATATATCTCTTCAGAAGACGGCAAAACGTTATTATGCTATAAGTAAAACAAACAGCAATGAAGTATTGCCGTCAAAAGGCCATCGGCATCTGTCCAAAATAAATGCTAGATCCTACGTGTAGAAAACACGACAACTGAGAGAAATGACAATTGATAGAAATTAAGCGACAGTTTGTTATTAATCCGAAATTTAATTTCTGCTACGGCATTCGCAATATTTCCACCGACGTTCGGGGAGGAAATAAGACCATTTGGCATTACTACATTCAATAACACGATAACCCGTTACACCGGAGAGGGGCATTATTACATTCAATAACACGATAACCCGTTACACCGGAGAGGGGCATTATTACATTCAATAACACGATAACCCGTTACACCGGAGAGGGGCATTATGCGCTCATAAGTTTGGTTAAGCGCTCGCCCACGAAACTGAAAACGCTCCCAACGCTCGAAACCGAATCGCACAGTCGAATCGATATCGGCGGGACATCAACTGTAGCGACGTGTCGTTCCCACGAGCCGCCATCGCGCTGTCTTGCTGATCGACGTAGACACGGTTTAATAACCGCTCACGTCCCCTCGATTACAGCGAATTTGTATCTTCGACGAAGATCATCCGTCATTCAAATAGGACGGTTCGAGACAGTCCGATATATCGAGCGACGCTGGGCAGCCCCGACCAGGTTGATCGGCACAAATTACCGTAATTACTGACGGGTTGCTCGGGGTAAAAAGTGACAACTAATGAACTAACTAATCGAGTATTCCCACGCCCCATTGATTTTACTCAGTGCATGAAGTTTATACCGGCACCATTCAGTTCCGTTTTCTATTTCCTCTGATTTTGTTCGTTTTTAATCTTACGAAATTCGTATATTACCGGTGCATATGGACGATTATTTTTCATGTGACATCACATTTATTACTTTTAAAGGTGCTTAATCAATTCGATTTTTTGCTAGTTTCACTTCAAATTAAGTTTGCGAAAAACCAAACCTACCTAGTATCCACTACAACATCGTAACTTTGTCATGTGATCGGCGAGAGGATGGAAGTCACATCCGTGATCAGCATTGACCAAACTGTGTTTACTGTTTTGGATATTCACTATTTTGATCCTTACCAGATCTAATGACTAAAGTCAACTCTTTCAAAGATTTAAAAAAGGCATTTTTTAGGAAGCAGTTTGAAGTATTATTATTATTAAGTATCCGTGGACTATCGCCATTGGTTTGACTAGATTGTTCCAATAGCGGACGTCAACATTATTACATTCCTTTGGAATGTACTCGGAATCCTAATTATTACATATGCAGAAGGACGGCTTGAATGTTGCGACAGTGCCATGTGACGGTGCGTATGTGCGTGCGTGCGTGCGTATGTGTGAGCATGCTGTGTGCGTGCGTATGTGTGTCTACTCTATCTGACGGTGCACTGAGGCTAAATACATAAATTGTTCAGTTCCAATCTCTATCTAATAATCTTAGTAACCCATTCCCTATCTAATAACCTTATTTTAGAATCTAACGGAATTAATACTTTTACATGCACATTGACAATACATACTTTGTGAAAATGAAATGTGTCAAAATCAGATATATTTTGAACAGATTATTTTGACATATCCAAACTTGTTTTTATCTTTGTAGAATTTGTTATCGTTTTATCAAGGCGACTTCATCAACAATAACGACGTTGGATGACGTCATCGTACACGTGAGGACGTTTGTAATTGCCCTCATCTTGGTTGACCGCTGATATATATATTTCGCTGGTTGTGTGGTCTGTGGGGGCGGAGTTGTTGGTGGTGGACTGAGACCGCTTCTTTTCGCTCCTCGGGTATTGTTCTATGTGTAGAGTTATATACAACTCTTTCACGGCATTTGGTAGACTAGTTCACCCTATTCTTCTGGTTTTACTTTGTACTTTGGGTGTACCAACAGACGTTTCAGTGTTGTGTGAGGGCGCGTGGCTGTGGTCACCCTGTATTTCTTCAGAACCCGATCAACCCTCTCCGAGACACCTTCTACAGGGATGACAACCTTCTGTAGTTCTTGTCCTTTTTTTTCTTGTCTGCTGTATTCCTCTTTTGTTTTTCGTCTCCCTTTTCAAGGCCCGGGACAAATAGCCGCACCTTCTAAGGGCTCCTTTTAAGTATTATTTCTCGTCCTTTTTGTCCCCATCCTCGGAAGTTATCGTCTCACACCTGTTCATAAGGATTCTGACTACTCCTAACTTCTGGTGCCTGAGGTGGTGGGACGTGAAGTTCAGATACTGCTCGATGTGGGTCGTCTTTCTGTGTACTGTGCACTGCCATCGTCCTGTTTGGTCAAGTTTGTATCAAAATGACATCATCCACATACCGCCTACAGTTTCTTGGCTTGCAATCTTCTGGGGCCGGGGCAATGATTGATTTTTGCTCCAAGTTCTCCATGTACAAGTTCACCACAATGGGGGATACTGGATTGCCCATAGCTACACCAAACTTCTAGTAAATTTACCCCCAAACCTGAAGTACGTAGTCTCCAGCACGAATTTCAACAACTCCGTGATGTTGTCTACTTTGAGGTTGGCACTATTTTTGAGCATCTCAGCGTTCTCTAATCTCTCCCTGATCATTACACATGTTTCTGTAATAGGTGTTTTCGTGAACAGTGACACAACATCATATGACACGAACGATTCTCCTTCTTTCACTTTTAGTCCTGACATTTCTTTCACCAGTTCTTGTGAATTCTCACTCTTTATGCTATTGTCTGTGTGTACTGTGTAGTCCACAATAGGTCTGAGTGTGATAACCTCTTTATTGATCTTCGGAGAACCATACAACCGTGGCACTTTTTCTAGGGTTGGGTATAAGTACCAATACTGGTCTTTTGTGATCTTTCACTCCTTTTCCAGTGTGCTTAACATTCTGATTAGTTCTGCCTTATACTTCCTGGTCTGATCCTTTTTAAGTTTTTCATATCTTGCGTTGTCACTTATCAGTGAAGTAATTTTCCAAAATGGCCGCTGCCTTTCCCTTGTCAGCAGGGAGGATGATGATGGAGCTCTCGTTCTGCAACTCCTTCAGCGCTTAAGGACAATTACGAGGGCAATTACGAACTTCCTCACGTGTACGATGACGTCATCCAACGTCATTAGTACTGATGACGTCGCCTTGATAAGACGGTGAATATTTCTACAACGATAAAAACAAGTTTGGGCATGCCAAAATAATCATTTCAACATGAAAACGAACTATCCTGAGATTTGTTTACTAAAATCAGAAGTAATTTCACGTTAGTTAATATTCCAAAAGTGAGCGTTTGAATCGTCTCATATTCCACCGTGGACGCATTCAGAAACATAAAAATGTAGCAGTGAGTAACGACCATAGTTCAAAGTTCATATGAACTTTGAACTAAGATCACTGTGAAGAGAGCTGTGCTAAAACGACCAATAACTGACATATTTGTCACGAGTTGTTGATGTACACTTATTGACAGCATACACATTAACCCCTTTCATAACTGACAACCAAACACAGTGATCATGCCAATCTCCCAGCACCGGTGGGCTGCCACAGTGGCAGTTTAACAATACGTTCGCGTGCAGAACCCCGGTACATAGGTACTTGACGCACTGGCAATGTTCTGTATTTTTCATTCGACACATTTATATTATTCCTGTCATATCATTGAACAATAATACAATTGACAGGACTAAAGACGACATCCACATGTTTTGCATTATTAATTCACCAGCGAGGGACACAACAGGTAAGCTCAATAACGTATGCAATGCAGCTGAAACGAAAGTGTCATTAAGGTATTAAAATAGATTAAACGCTAGTAGCACTCAACTTATATAATCGATCTAATGCTGGTGTTATTAAAGTAATACATTGAATTGAACGTCATTAATATTTAGCGGACATAATGAGTCTGGTGTGTAACGTTGGTGATGTTCAAATGGAACAATGAGCCTAACTCTATCCAGGGGCTGATTTTCCGAAGCGTTCGACCCGAAGGACGGAACTAATACGGACGTTTGACAAAATTACGCAACTCGTAATCATAGAAAATACGAATAGAGTTGCGAATAATTGTACGTAACTACAAATTACAAAGATTTTATAAATTGAGTTACGTATGAGAACCTTCGCACATACGAACGCAACGTGGAACGAGTCACTGGTGACAACATTTATTTAATGCTGGTGACAGTGACGTAACGTAGTGATTGTAAAACGGATAACATTCATGCGACATAAAAGATCTAACGATGATTTTCAGGTGATGGATCTAACGCTGGTGTCAGCCGCTGACTGTATTTTAGTGACATAATGGACCGAATGCTGATGGTATTCAGATGACTTAATGGATCTTACGTTGATTATATCCATTTTACGTGACAGTTTTAAGGCGTGAAAGCTGTCTATTGCATTAAGTGAAGCATTAGTTGCAAGAGAATATGCCTCCCAGAACGTCCAACTAAAAAACATCATAGAACTCGCCCTGCTGAGCAGAAAAGGTTACAGCGTCCGCCACTTAATCAAATAAAGACTGACGTCACACTTATGCTCCTCCTCAATTCGAGTTGTTGCTAGCTTCGTTTTAAAATCGTTCTGCGAGAATGTCGAGCATGTCTAGTGTCCACTACGACACGATAACTCGTTTGTGCAAACATGTTATTTAGTTATGATTAAAAAAACATTAAATTATTTTCGGTAAGTAATCTTGCATATAATTTTTACGGCTCTATGTTTCATTTTTACCTAGTTTTATCTGTCCGAAAACGTTCATTTAACCATACTGCGTCGTTTTAAACGCACCGGTCTCAGCTGTTACCGCGCGCCGCTGGGCGGTGACAGCGCACGTTGATGCATTCGGCAGCGCTATTTGGACCGCAAAAGTGCCCTAAAATGCAATATTTGATAATCATATGTGTTTTTGTATACCTCAAAATATGCAGTATGGTGGAATGAACGTCTTGTGATAGATAAAAGGCTATTCACACTTCCGCAAGGGTTCGATGATTTGAGGATGGATCATTACGTGCAAGAGAATATGCCTGCTAGAACGTCGGATAACACAACCATCGTGATGCTCTTGTTCGGCAGACAAAACTATTGCTGCGTTCGGTATACAATCAGATAACACTGATATAGATCATGTTTGGGATTTAGTCACTGTCATCGATCAACTTAAGCTATTGTTAATATCTACTAGCCGGTTCAACCTGTTAATTATGCAAGCGAATGTACCCACCGACAGCTTCGGCCGGGTTGAATGTCAGTGATAGATTCAATTAGTCGATGAGGCACTCTCCGCGTCGTGTTGTGTCTACCGATAACACCAACACACGACCAATGCACAGTCGTGTCATTGATTTGATTAGTCATTCGTGTAAATGATTTTATTATTTAGCTATCACAATAAATGCACATTTAAATCGGGACAACCATACAAACAAAATAGCACTAAAGCAACTGGAATTTTAAATACAAACGAAAACCTTGTTTGCCATTAAATATACGATCTATAATATACGATTATATAATTCTTGCACACATTGATTATGATATATTAGCATTAAGCATAGGGCCTACCGGATTTCCAAACTCCCCAAAAACGTATCGCTGCTGCTTAACGATCTCTGCACGAACGTAATCTGTCCCACAATTCCCAATTGCGCAGTAGTATCAACATCCGACGGACAAAAAGTGGCAGCAAGGCATTGTCTTGCTGGCATAATCAACGGGTGAATGCAGTGCAGTACAGTGCATTAAACAGGGGACAGACCACATCTGATTTTATAACATTTTAACATTTATTTGGATTCCTGGAGGAGCCTGTGGTTTTCATTAACATCTCACAGCACATTTATCCTCTACTAACACACATGCTGTGTGAAACTCGTGAAAAACATACCTCGTTTTCAGAAAATTTCGACCCAATACGGTGACTGATTTTGAAAACTTGGTATGTCCTACGTTCTACGGAGTAGTCAGTGTAGTGATAAGCGAGCAGTCAGCATCTGTTTGTTTTCATCAAATTAAACATATAATGCAGCAATGCAGAAAACGTTAAGTTTTCCAACACATCCGATGTGAAAGTGTTCGGAAAAAATTCACTCATCACGCACAATCCTCACTTTCATAGGGAGTCTACGTAATGGCGGGAGGGATCTCAAACGTGGTCTGTGGCCAACAAATCATCACGACGAATGCCACCTGCCCGGGTGTGCGGCGTTGTTCGCACCAACACGACGAAGGGAATCAGCGACCAGTAATGTAGCCTGTTAGTGGTAGCTACCGCGTTAATCGTTTACACTCATCAGCCCTTTGTCCAGTTAGGCAAGAACTCGTGCACACCACTTAGCTGCGAATACGGGCCATGCCATCGATCTGCGACAGGTCTGGTTAATTGCTGTCGACTGGTTGTCGCTATCGCTGTTTCGCGCCATTTTTGACACGTTTGACACGTGTCGTCTGCTAGAGTATATTTCAAAGCTTTCACAGAGTATTGAGTCACTAAAGATGATGCTGCTTCACTAGCATAGAGTCTGCTAATAAATAGGGGCGAGTTGCCGGGACCCCTAAGGATAAACTTGAAACAAGACGCGAAAACAAATGTAATTGATGTAAACAATATACTAACATAGGGTTTATATTTTATTTTCAACAACAAGCTATTAATCATAAGAAAATCAATGATGAATTTTGAAAATAGCGTATTTAAAAAAAATAATACAAAACGGTCCAATCGTGGCCATGGTTTGTTCGATTGGACCACCCAATGTCTTCGATTGGACCAAAAGTAAAATAATTATATATAGGACTAAGCATAATTATGAATTGATACATAAGTAACACATAGTGTTATAACAATAATATTTATCATTAGTTAAATACAATATACTAATAAATACCAAACAAATTATCTAAACCAAACTTTGAATTAATACGTGAGTAAAATATAGTGTTTATTAGAAACATAAAATTAGTCAATAGTCAAATGAAATATTAACAGGGCTTAATGTTCATAGTCTTCTGTCTGTGGCTCTGGAATAGGCAAGCGGAAATGATCAACATCCTTTAGAGCTAACGACAACATGTTCTGTCTCGCAATTGCAAGCACTGGCACCATAGAGTCTTTCATCACATCCATTACTCGTCGCATTATGCCTGCATAGTGTCAACTGCAATTAGTATACTGCTGTGTCATCCTTCAGAGGCCATCGGAACCTGTTCTGTCCCACAATTTACATGCACTGCACCGCCACAGTTTCTTTCGTCACATCCATGACTCTGCGCATTATGCCTGGGTAGATTTTGCCATCGTACAAAATGGTGCACCATTGACCAGTTTTGCAGCCTTCGATGTCCTTAATGAGCTGCAATCGACTAGGTTTGGGTGGATCAGAACTGTTGTGTGCTCTCGATTGAGTTGCGGTGGTCTTAGACGTATTGGGCCCTTGGGTGGGTGTAGACCTAGATTTCTCCGGTCCGACTTTGCTTTGTTTAGCTATAGTTTCTTTCTTCGGTGGGCATAACTCTTGTACAGCTTCCATGGCAACAGCTGTCAGTGCTGGAGATGCAACAATTAAATAGTGTACGAGGTGGTATATGGTTGTGGTGTTGTGCAGTCACCATGGCAACATCTGGAGCTGCAACAGCTGGGGTCAGAGGTGGCATAGGATTGTGCAGTTGTGCAATCACCATGGCAACAGCTGTCAGAGCTGGAGCTGCAACAGCTGGGGTCAGAGGTGGCGTAGGGTTGTGCTCTTGTGCAGTTGCCGTGATTACATTAGTTACCGTAGCAGCAGCGACGTCTTGGAATACGTATATGGTCAATGACCACAGACCTGCATCCCTGAAGCCACTAACAGCATTCTGGCGACTTGCCACGTTGTCACTTGTCTGCCTACGTGTTCTCTCATCCACATCCCCAATGCATCATCGTAGTATTTCCCAAACGGTCCGAAAAAGGCCCCACCCAAAGGCTTGAGTCGGTGAGTCGTGTGTGGCGGAAGTGAGACCATGACCACTCCAGCTTCCCGAGCCATCTCAGTTGCAGCCAAATTCTTTGTGTGGGTCACGTGACTATCGAGTATGAGCACCATCTCCTCCTTCGATCGTCGGTTTAACAAAATCTACGAACTGTCACAGCCAAGTAACAAACCCCTCATTGGACATCCAGCTTTTGCCCCCGGGGATACATCATTTGTCAGTTCTATTTTCATCCTTTTGCGCTTATATATGACCATTGGCACTAAATTTATGTAAACCCTAATAAAGTCTTTGGTAGTCCGAAATAATGTAAATTTACCTGTGACCTGTTACATGTTCCCTCGATTGGACCACCTAACAACGTCTTTTATTTGCATTATTGTAATTGCTCAATAAACTGTATTGGAATAATTACACACATCTAATGATGGCATACCCTTATGTGGGTCACTGGTCCAATTGTGGCAACAGCAGTGGTCCAATCGTGGAATTTCATATGTCAAGAATATTCCATTGTCGTCACAAGCAGACGACATCCACTTTAAAATTCGTATTATCGCCACATACGTTGGGCTACCATACTCTTGATGGACACACATTTTCGCCTATAAGTATGACCAAGGGTGCTGTACTGATAACTGATCACGGCCTGATTATTATGTCGGGGACATAGAAAACCTACTTTCGGTGATAAATGTTTAAAAAATACTGTTATTTCGTCAAAACTTAAGGTGTTATCCGAAATGCCACTGATGAATGACATAATCGATAGAGGATGCCACGGTAGACAGTAATATGGAATATACAGCACTGGTCCGATCGAGGAACTGGTCCAATCCCGGCAACTCACCCCTATAGCAGATTATTAAATATCTACATAGTAAAGTAGTGTTTAATAAATTGCGCGTCATCCACACATGTATATTCGAGGGTTATAAACGTTACGTGAGAATATAACTTTATCCACAAATTCCCCGCAGAATACCTAAATAGCATTACCCTGCAAAAAGTGACTCTGCCTCTCACATAGACGAAGAGTGTTTGCGGTATACGATACGTCAATTCTACAGCACATGTAGTCAGACACACCCATACAATGCATTGAAATGTTATCGCGTACTTCGACGTTATGAAACGTGGGTTAGTTGTGTTGCATTCGCGATTAGATCATTTCTCACGGAGAAGGCGCAGGTCGCACGAGTCTGGCTCCGTATATCAATTTTATTAGCAGCTACAAGGAGCTGAAACATTCCTGGCACTATGCATTCTGGTCGTCTTTATTTCCATACCATGACTCAGCGCAAAATGATCGGGCTCGGTAATGCGTCTTTTGTCTGGGATAAAAAATTTCTCCAAACGTTTCAGACCCTCTCTATCATTTCACATATACTACTCCATCTCGTCATCTTCTGCTTGACCTTCCTTTCAATATCCGCTCAGTTCCCGGTTGTCATATCTCACCACTCCTGGTTCTCCTTGTTCGCAACGTATAACACATTCCCACCAGGTCAGATAGGTCTTTTGATTTCTTCTTTTGTTTTTTTACTCACTTCGTTGTCATCATCTCTGTGCTACTGTCAACGCACGCGCGTACGCACACACACACGCACGTACGCACACACGCACGCATGCATGCAAACAAACAAATAAACACCCCCCGAGCGCGCATTTGCACAAAGTTACTCGTGGCGTACTAATCTATCTTATTTCCATAATGTTACTCAATACGTAGTAACATATGTTATTTGGATATTGTTATACACTGCACAGTAATCTAGCTTTTTACATATTGTTACTCAGTGCGTACTGCATAGCATTTTCACTTATTTTAAAACTGATTTTGTACATAACTTGACTAGCGATCGTTGTTTGCGGGCTGCTACTTGTGACGTAGACATCCTTATGATTAAATAGTATCCTGCATACACACAATGGTGACAAACTAACACCAATACCCAGTGTGCGTGCATAAACGTTTGCTTGCGTGCGCGAGTGCACGTTCTGCTTACGCATGCGCACTCGGTTTGTGGCGTTGCAAGCACACGGCCACACGCACTATTCACAGTAGGCCTACCCGTCATGCGAATTATTGACGACGCTAGCATTGAAAAAGCTTTTCATGTCAAGCACATATCAT
The DNA here is from genome assembly GCA_963662155.1 of Lamellibrachia columna. Taxonomy (NCBI): domain Eukaryota; kingdom Metazoa; phylum Annelida; class Polychaeta; order Sabellida; family Siboglinidae; genus Lamellibrachia; species Lamellibrachia columna. Next base: position 31,384,016 of record OY759262.1, read on the forward strand.
TTTTATCTTCGACATGCCACTCGCGTAATTGATCTCTTGGTGGCGTGCGCCTTAAACTCGACAACAAGTCGTAACGCTTTCACCCAGCGAGCGGCCGACACTTTACCGAGCGCCTAAAATCGGATACAGATCTGTCAAAGAAATATTTCATCTTGCTGAACGCGGCGGAGAGGCGGGTAGGTAATATAATAAATTATTCGTAGGAAATGACATTTATATCTGTTTTTGATCGTTCCATTTGTATCTGTCGTGTGACGAAATGAATTATGTCTGAGAGCGGTGTTATATTATTTCATGTATTAACGTTTGCAGTGCACTTCGAAAACATATTGACACGATCAAATAGTCATAACAACAATATTAGACGTGATGAAAATAAATGTGCAGCAGTTTCTTGCGATACATTGTTTTACCATAGGCTTATAAAGTATTACTTAATGGTGGAGTTGTCGCGAAATAAAGTAGTTTATTATGGCGCTGGTGTCTTTTCGGCGGAGACTATGTGAAAGGCGGCAGCTGCAGTAATCACCCACACATATTGGATTATTTCTGGCAGGTGCTGCAAACCTATTGACGACGCCGATTAAATGAAACTCTGTGACTTTTGCATTGCTTCAGCATCGATTGGGCAATGAAAAAATAAACAGATTGCCTGAATGCGGACCGGTCACGGATTTGACTCAGCATTGTCGTAATAGTAGCTAGTCATCGTGAAACGTGGTAAGAAATTATGATGTGATCACATGGCGAGTGCGTGCGTGCGTGCTTGTGTATGAAACTTAATGCATTTGTTTAACATTATGCCAAATTACAGCGGACTAACACCGTTATCATTAGAACACCATTAATGTCATTTATACTAAAACATACAAACATAAGTGATTTGTAGTAGTTTTCCTGGTTTGCGGTTGTACCGTTGGCATGTGCCACGGTTATTCGCGTGCAATCTATGAGCAATCTAACAGTGCACTCATGAATAGGACTAACGAGCTATCGAACGAGCGGTCGTAACCCAATAAACATGGAAGGCATAGGAAGCTGATCAGCCGGGTATTGTAGCAATGCTTATCCACTAGGTGGCGTGTCAGTTTGTTGTCATTACCATTATTTAAAAAGGGTTCGAGAAATAAGTCAGATAATTACAGACCAGTGAGTTTAACGTCAGTGATTTGTAAATTATTAGAAAGGTTAATTAAAGACCATATGGTGGACTTCCTCGTTAAGCATAAATTATTAAATTCATCTCAACATGGATTCCTTAAAGCGAGGTCATGCTTAACAAATATGTTATGTTTTTTGGAAGAAATCACTAAGTGGATAGACATGGGATCGCCAGTAGATATTATCTACTTAGATTTTCAGAAAGCTTTTGACAAAGTGCCACATCAAAGATTGCTACTTAAATTAAAAGCCCATGGTATCGGGGATAGCATAACTGACTGGATAGAACAATGGCTGACTGACAGAAGACAACGAGTTGTAGTAGATGGCGAAGTTTCAAATTGGAAATCGGTTTTGAGTGGGGTACCTCAAGGATCAGTATTAGGACCTATATTATTCTTAATTTATATCAATGACTTGGACGAGAGTATAACAAGTAACGTACTGAAATTTGCGGACGACACAAAACTGTTTAGAAAGGTTAATACTGATGGTGATAAACAACATTTACAAAACGATCTAGACAGATTAGTGAAATGGTCTGAGAAATGGCAGATGCTGTTCAATTTTGGGAAATGTAAATGCCTACATACAGGACATGGGAACTTGAATGTAAACTATAAAATGGGAGCTACTGTTCTTGGTACTACTGTAAAAGAAAAGGACTTAGGAGTTACAATAAGCGCTGATATGAAAGTTTCAGAGCAGTGTGGTATTGCAGCTTCAAAGGGTAATCAAATTCTTGGATTGATTAGAAGAAACATAACATATAAGGGAAAAAAGTTAATTATACCTCTTTATAAAGCAATAGTTAGACCTCATTTAGAATACTGTATACAAGCATGGAGACCATATCGTAAGAAGGATATAGATACGCTTGAACGCATACAAAGGAGAGCAACTAAAATGATTCCAGAACTTAGAGACCTTAGTTATGAAGAACGCCTGAAAGAATGTGGTTTAACAACTCTAGAGACAAGGAGGTTAAGAGGAGATCAGATTGAAGTTTTTAAGATATTGAATGGGTATGAAAATATTGATAGAAATATGTTTTTCTCACTCAAGAAGGATAGCAGAACTAGAGGACATGAGGTAAAATTAGTAAAGGATCAATGTAGATTGGACATCAGGAAGCACTCGTTCTCACAGAGGACAATAAATGAATGGAACAAACTGTCTACAGATTGTGTAACTGCTAGCAGCGTGAATATGTTTAAAAACAAGGTTGACACATATATCAGGAGGGCGGGTTATAAGTAGGTGAACATTGTTGGACTCTCGATAAGCCAATGGCTTCCTTGTCCACTTGCCATCTGGGCCTTTGGCTTGGATGGCAAATCTTGTTAAATCTTGTTAAATCATTCACGTGACGCGTGAATTTTTGGAATATTTCAATTCGATTCCTAAGTTGAACAAATAATAATAGGAATAATAATGATAGCGGCCGTGGTGGTGGTAGTGGTGGTGGTGATGATGATGATGATCATCATCATCATCATCATAGTGGATACTAGGTAGGCTTGGTGTTCCGCGAAATTATTCTAAAGCAAGACGAGCGAACAATTGCGGAGTCAGTTTTAAGGCGAGCTGTGATGCAAACGGACAGAAGGCTGCCGGCGGTCGAAGGCTCTGGCGACAGACCCGGCTCTGGCGCCTCGTATCGCCACACGCTGGGCCCAACAGCGGAAAGCGACATCGACCGATGATGTACAGCTACGAAAGAAAAAATAGCCATTGAATTATTGAAGGTGGAGCGCCAGGCGGTGAATAATGAATTGGGTTTCTGCATCGCAGTGATTATCCCGACAGCGTTTCACCCGCGAGCAGGCGAAGTCGGTGGATCGGTTGGCGTCATCCATGTCTGCCTCGGCGACACATTCAGCATGATTATGTAAATTTGGACTGGATGTACGGAGTGATAAAAAAACACGCCGTTGTGGATTCTGGTGGGCTTCGGGAAAATGCGCAACAAATTGCTAAGGAATATTTTAGCAGGATTTTTAAAATAAATATTCTGCAACCATAGCGAGACTGTTCTCGTGATCTTTGCTGAGGAGCCTAAAGGGCAGGAATGCTCAAGGGTCGTCTGCAGGATTTTTAAAATAAATATTCTGCAACCATAGCGAGACGGTTCTCGTGATCTATGCTGAGGAGCCTAAAGGGCAGGAATGCTCAAGGGTCGTCTGACAGTAGTTTAAATTAAATTAATGCAAGGCAATACAAGACGGTATAGCTTTGACTGAGTGTGAGGCACCAAACTGTTCTCAACACTCACTGCCAGCAACGTTTGATTAACGCAGATCTTTACTTGGGAATGAACAAAGTTACTGACCGGGTACGGGAAAAGTGGCTGATCTTTGCTGGGCATTGATACAGACGCAAATACATCAAAGACAATACTGTGGTCACCAGCACACTGAAGAATAAGCCAAGGCAGGCCAGTTTTAACATATGTCGACTGTCTATGGGAAGATGTGGGACCGGAGTTGGGTGAACCTAAAACGGCAAAGGGGAAAGAGTTGTCTGGAAACAGATGGTTGGAGCCAAATGGCCGGCACGTGAGACAGATGGGGGATTGATGAACGTATGCTATCGAACATGTGTAGGGCATTACTTGGATATATATCATTGAATTAATATATGGCATTGTATGAACATAGACCATCGAAAATTCATGTAGGGCATTACATGGATGTATATCATTTAATTAATGTATATCTCAGAAGGTAGGGTTACACGCAGAGGCAAAATTGTTCGACTCTCGATAAGCTAATGGCTTCCTTGTCCATTTGCCATGTGGGTGTTTTGCCTTGGATGACAATCTTGTTAAATAAGAAAGCGCAACCGGGATCGTAGCGAAGAACAGACACGGTCATAACAAATCTCGGGCTAAGAAACTTACTCCGTAACCTTGGAACAAATCCGTTAAACAAGAGCTTGTTACAATTTACAGTCGAACCTCCGGCAAGTGGTTACCAATTAATCGACGCCGCGAGAATCTATCGCGTAAATTCGTCAAAGTCCGTCGGTCGTCCTGTCGCATTCAATTATCCACCGACGGCCGATCGACTTGCGCAAGACATCGTTCGGCTTTTACTCTTGCTGCTGCGAGGCCGGACTGGCCACTGCAGCTGGGGTCAAGCGTCGGACAATCCTGATGAAATCAGACGTACGAACGTCGTTTGTTGAATAACTCCCACCACGATCTGGCATATATTGCTTTTGTAGCGAGCTATGCACTAGTGTCCTGCACGGGCCGGGTTTTGGGTCCAAGCCCGGCCCGACCCGCGGGCCGGGCCGGGCCTGGGCCTACATATTGCGGGCCCGGTGAGGGTCTGGGCTCAAAAAATATTAAACACATCGGGCTTGGGCCGGGCTTGGGCCGGGCCTGGGCCTAGTGTGAGCGGGCCGGGCCGGGTCTGGGCTGGCCTTGGACCTAATAAAAATATTAATACTAAACCCAGATTTTTTATTTTAATATTAATAAAAACTTATTATAAATTGTATTTTCGTTTAATGAATGTTTAAAATTATTTCTTTAGTATTACATAGTTGCAAATTGAGACCTTGCATGGAATTATGAATGACACCAGTGCTTTATATATTGGAATGTAGTTTAACTTCTTTTCAACAATTGGACTTCCAATGGTATAATTTTAATAATGTGCATTCTTTTAATAGAGACATTTCATATAATAGCAATGCATAGTATTGCATACACAACACACACACACATTACACAGTACATATTACTACTACATAGTACATACAGAATACAGATGTTACAGATGCATATTTTTGTATGAATGTAACCTTTTGCATAGATCTAACGGCCCCATAAGTTCACTTGGCTGGAAGTAGCCAGCCACAAATGTTTACTTTAGACATATTTGCAGAGGCAATCAAGCCATGATTAACCATCAATGTTTCACCCTTTGACCCTACCAGTGGATATTTTATTGTCTTCCCTCCAAATCTTGCCTGCCTGAATGACCTGCCCACTGCCCAGTGCCCACCCCAGTTGATAGTTGGTATATCAATTGTGTCAACTAGTGTCTACTGTTTAGTGTCTACAATTTCCCCAGTACTGATTCATTCATACTTGTACTGATCCACACATGTCTGAGCCTGATCTGTGTCAGGCTAATGACTGCAGGCCTGCTGTAACTGCCAGTGGGTGACATTTAATTGAAATATCAATTAATTCCAAATTAACTGCCCTTATTGGTAATATTAATTAATTTAATTAAGCTAACTAAGTTGAACTAATTCAATTAACAACTTAAATTAGGGTTATTGTTTGCATTAGGGTTAAGTTAGGGTTAGATAAACAAATCTCCTACCCTAACCATAAGCCAATAAATTAAAGCCATATAAAAAATATGTTATAATACTTAATAGTAATGACAATAAAAAGTGTATTATTTTTCTTCAGGATATTCGTCCGTTAGAAGCAGTTGGTTGTGCTTGATTCCTAGAACTCGTCCAGTACACTATGGACAGTAGACAGCAGACTAGTAGATATTATACAATGTTCATATATTATTTGTTATGTTATTTTATAAAAACAATATGTATGTATTACAGTTTATAAGATAAGATAATAAGTTATTATAAAATAATAAGTTTATCTTTTAAAAATTTAGCGGGCCGCGGGCTTACCTGTTTTTGAACCCTGGGTATGGGCCGGGCCTGGGCCTGAAACTTGCGGGCCGGGCCGGGCCGGGCCGGGCCGGGCCGGGCCTGTGCCAAACATTAACGGTCTTGGTCGGGCCTGGGCCTAAATTCTAGTTTGCGGGCCTGGGCCGGGCTGGGCTTGATGCATTTTTGCGGGCCTGGGCCGGGCCTGGATTCTAACTGCTAATTGCGGGCCGGGCTTGGGCTCAAATTGTAGGCCCGTGCAGGGCACTACTGTGTACCTTCTGAATCCAATGGCTCTGATATACAGAGTCGTCAAAGTGTTTTCACCGACAGTTTTCTTGTGGCCTCGTTAATTAATATCGATATACGATCGCTGTACTATTGAATTCTGTCGCCCACTAGTGAATAATTAGCTTCCTCTTAGAAAGGTTAAGTCATTCGAGTATGCAAATGTTACCATAAAATACTGACAGTAGTGAGCGTGTCTAGTGATTGGATACATTATACACGATGAACTATTTTCTGACGCCTACATTTATAGAAATTCTATTAAAAACTTGACATGTCGAGCGCCAATCGATCGAGACCGACCGATTGTCGCTGAAGTCGACAGTGGCGTCCTTGCGAGACAGTGGATCAACACGAACTTCGACAGACGATCGACGTTTGTTGAATAACTCCCGTCACGATCTCCGGCCAGAGACTCTGGGTGCGTTTGCAACGAGTGGCGAACAGTTTGACTGTAGGAGCGACCCAACAGACGGACCTAGTTGAAAGGCGGACGAAATGCGGACCTACATGAAAGGCGGACGAAATAAAAGGCGGACTAGACGGCCTGGGAAAGCCTTGTTGTTCTCATTTCAATTATTTGCCACTCCCAATTAAGTTCACCTCGGGTCGATCATCTCCTCTGAGGGCGACTCCAACGAAGAAATACGCACACGGATAAACCTGACAACATCAGCGATAGCAAGACTCAAGAAGATGTGGCGCAACAACAACATCAAAACGACAACAAAGATACGACTCTATAAAAGTCTGGATGTGTCAGTGCTGACCTACGGATGCGAAAGTCGGACCCTGAAATCCGAGTCCGAAGGAAGAATAGCCGCATTTGAGATGACATTTTTCAGAAGGATCCTGAAAATTTCTTACAAGACCACATAAAAAATATATCAGTAATGCAAGCCATCACCGAAGCCGCAGGACCACAAGAACCGCTTTTGGCCACCGTAAAACGCCGAAAACCCCAATGGTTTTGTCATATAACCAGACACAACACACTTGCCAAAGAAATACTACAAGGCGCGGTCAAACGCGGCAGAAAACGAGAAAAACCACAACAAATGTACACGAACAACACTCGAGAGTGGCCGGGTCTGGAGCCACAGGAACTATGCGATGCTGCCCACAACCGTCCCAGATGGAGAAAGATCGCTGTGGGAACCTCCAAGCGCGCACCCCTACGATCGGCCCGGCCAAGGGATGAACTGAACTGAATTATGCTTACATGTTCATGTTTTGTTTTGTAATGCTTTTGTATTTTTGCAATGATTATAGCTACACAGCCTGCTCCCCGGGTGTTGCACAAATAACCGCCCGTTCCGAACTAAGTGAAAGGCAATGCCTTCGCCCAACGTAAAAAGAAACCTCTGATGGACAAACTTTCATCTGTACCATGAACTCAACATTTCGTTTCGAGTCATCTGACGACGTACGTTATTTCACGTTTATGCGTGGTATGACGTACTGTTATCTGCCACTGTTTAAAGGGTTTTGGTCGATGATATGAAAAGAAACATGTTTATCAAGCCACAACTTCGAAATGTGTCAAACACAACCATTTTGTGCGCAAGAGAACGAGTTGTTTCGCTCGGCCGCATTATGCGTTTAGATAAGAACTGTTCGAAGATGACGAAGTGCGTCAGACGGGTTATAGTTCAAACGTTGTGACAGGGTGTTGACGTCAGGCAGCATCGAGAATAACGTAGGATTTTGACAGGTTTACGTACGATTTAACGAAACCGTGTTGTATCGTTGTTGCATCGATTCAACGAGCTTCGAATTCTCCGGTGTGTGTTCGTCCTCTAGCCGGTCGCGATTGATGGAAATGATCTTGAAATGGCTGTGGCTGTGGCTAATTTCGTTCAGCGACCGATACCGCGCGCATTCCAGCCATCGAGCGATATATGCAAACAATACCAACCATTTTCGCTGAACAGCACAAACAGCTGTAGCAGAGGCAGAAAATGTCAACAGTGGATGGGTCGACTACAGTCTGAGTGAGCTTCTCTCGTGCAACGTTGTAGTTCTCTCGACATGTCCTCCCTAACGGTAGTTATCGGGACGTTTTGACCGGACAAGGGTGACGATGGAGATAACCGCCCGTTCCGCCCTATGTGAAGGCTCCGTCCAACGCGAAAACGGACGCCATCGAGAAATAAGCGCACGAGAACACTGTGGATGCCAACAGGGCGGTCATTGATCGCTTGACACGGACCCTTTTACGAGCCCGCAACACGATGTGACTGTGACGACAACATTTATGTTCGTACCATAGCACCAGTTTGTTTCGTCAGCCTTTTGTATACGTACACCATTCTGTAATGTGTTCTATTTTCGACCCTCCCCGCAACCAACATCTTTTGAATGTTTTATGCTAATGTCTAGATGCAGTGCGTACAATATCCGTCTCGAGAAGCTTTAAACGCACGCACGCACGCACGCACGCACGCACGCACACACACACACACAGGGTAAACTATTTATGATCAATATTAGCTACGACGACGCAGTTTATTGATTACTACTGTTGACATTCGATGCTGTCGCCAGTATTGTGTTCCTCTAATCTGACGGATAAAGGATGATTGTGAGACGAGCGTTTTAGTGACAAAGTGAAGGCAACCAACACGGGATGTTTCCTCGGCAGAGGGCACCTGCTTCGTCTCCTTCCGCCGTTAATCGGAAGTACTGCGTGACATTGCAACACACTGCTGCCAGTGTTTTGGTCTTGACCGAGGTTCGAGGCTATATATTTGCACTGGCGGTCTAGTTACCGTGACATCGATACCAACTACTCAATTAGATTGCAGTTATTGTGTCGATATGTCGCGCAGTAGCAGTAGATTAAATGTAGCCGTGGAATATTGACCAATCAGTTGTTATTTTGGCAATCATCTTGTTAGCGAGACAGTTGAGTCGTGTGCTGAATATGTTGGATACAGGCAAGATGCGTGAACAGTTTGCTAATGTTAACATGCTCCTGTTGCTGATAGATAGGCCTACTGCGCTTGCAACGGAAGATGGGGTCTGCTCCCGACCTCTCCGACAAGAATAGCTTAGGATCATTTTAAATTCTTAGTGTGATATTCTTGCAGGTAGCTGAAATGAATAGCCGACGTAGATGAGGTCAGATTGAGTTTAACTATGTGGACGTTCATGGGTTAGTAATAAGGAAAACGTAACCCTTTGACACTATACACGGGACACCATCACTCAGTCCTCTCTGTACCATAGGTGGAACATATATGGAACGCTTTGACAAGAGAGCGCCTCATTCATCCATCTCCGGTCCGCCTGGTGTCCCATGTCAGGTTGAATGCTTTCATCTCCTTTTCTACGGTTCTTCTCCATGTTCCCGCCGGGCGACCACTTGCCCTTCTCCCGTGCGCTGTCCAGCGGAAGGCAGTCCTGGGCAGCCCGTCGGGTTACATCAGACACACGTGCCCTCTTCATCTGTGTGGCCAGGGATGTTGTGCTGATTGGCTGAGCTCTTCATCTGTGATCGTATTGTGCCAAAACGCGCAGCACTCGACTTTCCGACGAGGTCGTCCTGTAACCACCACCGACACCGACAAAAGCTAATCCGCTGAGATTTCACGTAGACAAAGCTAATACGGCCACTGTTTAAACGTAGACGCTCTTTTAGTTTGCTAATACGGCGCGGCGTGCCCGGCTTACAGAGGAGATCCGTCGTTAACCAGTGGTGTGACCGGCTCTCTAACGCCGGCCGCCACACTAAGCCCGAGGATATCGGAGCTTCGCTGTTGCGGCCGACTGCGAATCTACCGGCTATAGCGAGCTTAGACTCGAGGCAGAACTGTCCAGTGGGAGACTGCGACAGCACGAGAAGTTGTGTTGGAAGTGTGTGTGTATGTGTGTGTGTGTGTGTGTGTGTGTGTGTGTGTGTGTGTGTGTGTGTGTGTGTGTGTGTGTGTGTGTGTGTGTGTGTGTGTGTGTGTGTGTGTGTGTGTGTGTGTGTGTGTGTGTGTGTGTGTGTGTGTGTGTGTGTGTGTGTGTGTGTGTGTGTGTGTGTGTGTGTGTTTGTTTGTGTGTTGTTGCCTATGTTGGTGTCTTCCTTGGCCCAGCAGCTGCCCCTCTACACTCAAGGGGTGGGCGTTGACAGCAGGCCCAAAGGAAGACGTTGATTGTCTTCGTAAACAGTTATCTTTCCCTGATGGTAAATATTTCCTCTGGGAGTTCTGGGAGTTCGTTCGGTTGGTAAGAATGCCTCTTGTGTTTTTGAGGTTGAAGTTACCACGGCAGCTGTGTAGTGAGATATGATGCCGTCGTGGGTCTTCGTGAAAATGGAGGAGGGGTAACATGCTATTAAGTAGAGTTGGCGCATCTCCATAGTATACACTGTGGAACAAGGCGAGTGCACCAACGTGTCTTCTTTCGACTAGTGTTTGAATAGCTTTCCTTGCTCAGAGAAACAGTTTATATGTTTGTGTTTGTACGTGTGTATGTATACATGTGTAGGCGTGTGTGTGTATATATATATATATATAAGTGTATGGGTGCATTGCTGCTTTACATGATGGAGGACGGATAGAATGAGTGGACAACGTTCGCTGTCATCTGCAATTATACTACAGACCGAGAGAGGCGTTTTGAGGTCTGCGCTCAGCAACTCTATCAAACGTATTAACATTTAATGACACTTACAGGTACATCTACTGATATTCTCCAAACTTAAATGGATCATTACAATTTCCATCGCACTTTACCTGCAATAAATCAACAATGCGATTCGTACATCTGTCATTCATTCATTATTCAACTGTATCCTCGTGCGTTCGTCGAAATGCAGCAAACAGTGATTCATTGCCTGTGTGAAAAGGGCAAAGAAGGTCACACACAAACGCTGTGTGCTGTGGGGTATCACGAGATACGTGTCATTAACACGCAGCAAACGGGACAAAGTTTCACAGAAAACAACACCTATCGTCGCGGACAGACGGGGAACAGGAAGCCAAGGGCAAGACAACACGTACCTCTTGTTGAACTGTGAGAGAATCGCTCTCCATCGAAGTCAACGCTGACACTTGTTCGGCAGTAACTCCCACTATACACTAGCAATAGGCCGAGCGGTATCCTCGCACAGGCGGCTGGCGTCCAGCCTCGTCTGTCGACGCATGCTGCCCAAGTCCCAGACGAGCCTTGCCACCGCGCGCCATTGATTTCCTCGCTGCCCGGCGCAACCTCGCCCCCTATCGGATACACTAATCACTGATCACGTCAGTGATTATCGAACACGACAGGGCTGTACAGTACCCGCCAGAGGTCGGGTGTAGGTGGGGCGTTGAGACAGGGAAATACATAGATTGCGACCATCACATAGATCCCGTGGATTCTTTAATCTGCGATTTTGTTATCGTTAGTTCATTAAACTTCCATTGAATTGTGAAGTTTGTTGGAGCTTATTTTACCATTTATGGCTAACAGCTCCACGAGTCCAGTATTTCTATTGTCAATGCGATTTATACCGATTATTCATGTTTGATTGATTGAAACCAGAACGAGGTTTTATTTATTGAACGCTGGTAATATGTTGGCTTAATGACGCGAAAATTTAATTCAAAAACTACACTTAGCAAGAGAGAGAATGGTTTAATCAAGATGGCAGAGAGTGGAAATGCATCAAATGTAAACCTGCCTGCCATTGGTGAACGGCTGGACCAATCACAGATAAAGCATTTGAGTCCTACGCGAAGCCACAATTGAGAAATGGAATTAATGTTATTGAATATTATTAACCATATACAAATTATAGAAAATATTGACGTTGAAGGCAACGACACTGAACTGCTTGTAAGATTAACTATTGAAATATTTATAAACATGGTCATTAATGCATTTTATCTGTGCATGTGTGCACGAGATGGTACAGTCATTACACATAGTTCGATTATTGGTGCACATGTTAGGTCCAAATCATAATCCTTGGCCTGTAGCAGATATTACCGCGTTATATATCGGAACAACGCCACTTTGCCAAACCCATAATGATTATCATGTTCAAACCTACTTATCGTATATATATTAACATTAATGTATACCTTGTAAGAACTATGCGTCATGTGATAGTGTAATTGTTTTCATAGCGCCGCATCTTCGCTGTAGGCAATCACTACTTGCCCACGCGCCTGGTTGACGTGTAGTCTTTCTGATGTTTTCATCTCTCGTTTTTTCATCATCTTCCCCACATATCTTCACATATGTTTTGCCAGTGATTAAAAAAATCTCAATGCCGATCTTCCTCATCTATTCCAATCGTCAGATTTGATCCTGAAGGCGATTGTTATTTTGCGTTGGATTAAATAGTTATTATACATTCCAGGCACAGGAGCAATTAATCTACTAGATTAATTAGTTAAGTTAATCTTGGATTTTTTTCAATTAAGGTAACATAACTTGTATTTTAAAAGTCTGGTTACGTTAAGTTAATTTGTAAGGTTAAGTAGAAATTAACGATTAACCTTTGCTTGCTGTGAATGAGCCTGTTAGCAACATGAACGACAAAACAAATATTTTATACACGTTTTTTTTATTTGTATTACTCTTAGTTTTTGTACAGTAAAAAACACTTAACCTAAATACAACGCACTGCCTTATAATACGTTACGTGTCATCACTCAGCGGTCATTAAATGACTCAAATTTATCATACAAAGTAATCAAGACAGATTTGTTCAATTAAATTTTGTTCATTTTGAAGTTTAACTACGTAAGTTAACATTAACATAACTTAGTCTTTGCAACTTAACGATTACGTTAATTTAACCAGTGCGCACACTTCTCACTGTTCCGGAGCCATCGGGGGGGGGGGGGGGTCGCAGGTCGAGTAGGCCACAGGATGTCGCAGTGTGTGTCGGGTAATATCGATGGCTGACGGAAAACTGTGTATCTCAGTGGTGAGGAGGGTCATCTCCTGAGGTCTAGGCGATCCACATCTGCGTCACCTACAACTGCACAATCATTCGGTTTATGCTCCTTACGTATTGTATGAGTGACACGGTACAGAACAAAATAACTCTACTAAAAAGACATCGCCATTCAATCAAACAGAGTTTGGCCTGCTTTGTTCCAAAACTGGCCATACCGTTGGCCAAATTATTCCAGCTACGCTTCAACAAGGGAATCGTGCCTAAGCAACTGATGGTAACCCATGCCACCCCCTGGGTGCAACGAAAAGAAAGATAAGCATGATCCAAACAACTATCGACTATCACTGCCAGCACCACCAGCAACGTGATGGATTTCAGCACCAAAAAAATAAATTTAAAGAAGAAAGTCGACGTCTTCCTTGGTGCCTGGTGTCAGCGCCCACCCTAGAGTGTAGATGGATAGCGGCTAAGCCAAGGAAGACACCCACATAGAAAACATCGTGAAACATGCAGCTATCTAAAGTTTACACGTTCATCCTATGCGTGGCGCCATCTAGTGAACGTGTCGTGGCAATTATGGACAAGTTATTTTTTACATTGCGGTCAGTTGTTCGCGTTTGTTTTAAATCGATTTTCAACAGACGGAATCATTGCAGAAAAAACATTATTTTTTAACATGATTGCATGCAGTAGAACATTTTTGACGCTTTTGTGTAATATAATTTATACGAACCATGACATCAACAAAAAACTAAAAACAGTGGATGTGCACGTACACGCGCATATTAAGGCAAGCACGCGCGCACGTACACGCGCACGCACGCACGCACACAGTTTTGGCTAAGCGTGACGTGCTACTGGTGTTTTTATTTACGGCCTACAATGTACGCCTACATCCACGCACACACGTTTGGGTGTTCGCCCCAAACTCCCGTCACGTCGTACCTGGCTGCTGGCCGTCATGTGAGGGACGTTGCGACTGAGGGCGGACGCCAGAGCCCGTCTCTCCGTGTCCGGCGTGCCGGGCAGGTCGACCTCAACGTCGGCGGCAGACGCCCCGGACCGCTGGACCATCGTCGGCCTGCTCCGCGACGCCCCGTCCGCGCCACCGCCGCCGTTGTTGTGGTTCAATCTCAGCTTCTGCAGCCTACAGAACAGTCACGATTTGAACAAGTCACGATTTGAACAGATTGAACTAGTCTGCCTCCGAAGCAACATGCTCACTCCATACGGCAAGTGGACAAGGAAGCCATTAGCTTGTGGAGAGTCCAACAATTTTTCATCTATGTATATCAGCCCGTCCTTATCAGATATATGCTAATTTTTTTAATTTTATTTTTAAACATATTCACACTGCTAGCATTAACACAAGCATTTTATACTTTGTTCCATTCATATACATCGATTCTGTGAGAATAAGCATGTTGTCATATTTAATCTACACTGTTCCTTTACTAGTGCTGTTTGATACACTGTGCTATCATTGTTCTATTCTATTAGTGCATTATTTTCATTACACTGTTGCACTAGAAAAAAATATCAAAATACAGTAACCATTTGACCAAAATAGCTGTTTTTACACTGTGATTTGTTTCAGAGTTTATCTAAAAGGCTAACTAATAGTTAATTAGATTAAATCGAATCGTTTTTCAGTTGCAGGTGTGAAAGTTCTAACAACGAGAACGGTGACTTGATGAAGTGTGACGTCATAATGGATGGCGGGTTAGGCGTTTTGCGCACGTCACGAATGATGACTGGAAGATTGTAGAATAGCGACCAGCTGGTGTTTACATTATACGCATTATTTTCTTTTATAAATAGATGAACATGTATAATTTCACGGCAGGGAAATTACACATTTCATGCACTACGCTGTTAGTTTTACAGATTCTGCAAACCCAAACATACAAACGCAACAAATACCAATTCCTTGGCTTGAAGTAACCAGCGTCTAACGCCAGCGCGCTGAACACGGTGATTCCCGCCAAACCCACGAAGCAGACGACACCGATCGTCACTTGACCTTCGGCAGTGTCCACCCAACGGCGCTGCGTGATCGGCTTCGTCTTCTGTATCTCTGCGATACGGAACCCATCGGCATCCATGGAACGCGCGCGGTCGTTGTAGACTGCGTGGAAGACCGGCATGACGTCAGCCGCCCCCATGAATGTCTTTACCTTGGCGAAGTCGCCAGAGTCAGTGGCGTTGTTCTCCACGAAGTAGACACGCATGATGAGTAGGTCGCTGTGGGAACAGGGACATGCTTTCAGAAAATGACTCGATAGTTTATTTTATGAAAATAAAAAATATATAATTTCAAGCACATAATCTATACGTCTAATAAAATAATATTATATATATATAATCGGTAAATAAAATTGTAGCTATCAACGACAACAACGTTAACGTAGGAGGTTATAGTTTAGTGTCTGTTCTACAGTAGACGGCGTCGTATTACTTGTGTGTACTAGCCTGCTTTCGGTAGGCAAAACTTCGGCCACCCTTGGTGAGCAAGGCGCGCAGTAATTGCCCAGTATTCGGATGAAGCGGTTGTTGACGTCGTCAGTTGTTGCACTTCCCGGTGGTATTTGAATGCGCCAATCCGTCAAGTAGTCCGGATCGAATACGTCTATCCGGACGACGGTTAAACTAGCGAACAATAACGGACGTTTTCTAAAGATCAATGCACCAACTAACTGTGTCTTTTCAACTTTCGAAGATGACAAATTTAGTTGTGAACAACTTTCTGATATCACTGCAGTTAAATGTCGCCATTTTTTTAATCGAATCCGAGCAATTCACATTTAGCCCCATGGCAGACCGAGATACTTTGAGATTTAGTTCACTGGGTGGTGATGAACAAAATAACGACTAAAATAAAGCGCTTGCATTGCCAGACGCGGTCTCTCGCGCGAGAAGCTATATCAGCGTCGTTAGCTGTTTTGTCTCTCTAATAGCAAATCCAAATTCGCGACGTCAAATACATTATAATATTGTATTGATAAAGTAATATCTTTTACATAGAAATCGGTTACCCAGATAGATCCTTGTTTGCAAACATCCATTAATACTTCAAAGCAGCATCTAACGTGTTTCTGGTCTGCAATTATCACAGTGAGTTGGCTCAGGGCCTTTGAGGCCTGTGATTAAAGTGCAATTATCATGACACACTTTAGAGCGACAAGCCTACTTGGTGGTGCGTCCGTCTGCGTCTTGTGCCCTGGCGGTGAGTCGATAAGGAGGTTGTGTGACGGCACTCAATGTAGACCTGACAGTCACTTGTCCGTCGAGATAGCCCAGGTAGAAGTAAAGCCGGGCGATGTCGGAGGCTGATTCCAACGAGTAACCGAGGCTGTTCTCGGCTACACACACGGAGACTATTGTGTTTATTGATACGCTCACAAACCGTTGAAACAACTACAATAGTTTATAAACGAATATAAAACAACATCAATAATGCTACGTCTACAAATCATATTCAATAATCTAGCAAACTGAGACACGGGAGTATCCTAAGTCCACTGTTGTTCATCGCAGTAGTGGAGGTTATCAGTTGGAAAACGAGTATGAGGGAAATCGCCTCAAGTTGGTATACGCATATGACCTGGCGGCAGTAGCGGACAGTGAGGCAGACCGCCAAGAACGGTTGGTAGAGTGGAAGGAAATCATTAACAGACATCGACTGCGAGTAAGTCTGGAGAAGACGGAGGTGCTTTTGGTAGGGCAGCAGAACAAATATCTAGATATAAGACTGGAAGGGAGGAAACTGAACCAACGAGACAGCTTTGTGTGTCTGGGTGGAGTGGTTTGCGGGGGCGGCGGCACAGAGATGGAAATTCGAAGGAGAATACAAGCTAGAATGCGTTGAGGAAAGTGGAAGGGGTGATGGAAGATATGCATATATCTCGGAAGCTAAAAGGAAAGGTGCTTACCTCACAAGCTCCAGCCTACCTGTACGATCTACAGACCATGGATATGACGGAAAACAATAAGAGAAATTGTTTACGAAAATAATGGGATGAGAAGAATTGCGGGAGTGAAAAGAATACATAAGCGAAGAATGGAGGAGCCGAGGGGGGAAGTTGATGTGACGGAGATTCTCACAAGGAATTTGTGAGGAGCTTGCTAAAGTGGGCTGGACATGGAAATAATGGAAGGGAACGGTTGACAAAGAGAGCCGGTGTGCTTAGAGTGGAAGGTAGAAGGAGAAGAGGAAGACTGATACTGAGGTGGTAAGACTGCGTGAAGAGAGATTTGGCGGGAGTGGGAGGGGAGGGAGGGGAGAATGAGAGCGAATTATAGGGCGGAGTGGAGACGGTTGGTGGAGACGGCAGCGAAACGGGATCAATGACGAAGAAGAGAAAACAAACATCGACGACCGGTATCGGTGCCTGCCTCACCCCGGATTACAGGGGTAAAGAGGTATCGGTGCCTGCCTCCCCCCGGATTACAGGGATAAAGAGGTATCGGTGCCTGCCTCACCCCAGATTACAGGGATAAAGAGGTATCGGTGCCTGCCTCACCCCGGATTACAGGGATAAAGAGGTATCGGTGCCTGCCTCACCCCGGATTACAGGGATAAAGAGGTATCGGTGCCTGCCTCACCCCGGATTACAGGGATAAAGAGGTATCGGTGCCTGCCTCCCCCCGGATTACAGGGATAAAGAGGTATCGGTGCCTGCCTCACCCCGGATTACAGGGATAAAGAGGTATCGGTGTCTGCCTCACCCCGGATTACAGGGATAAAGAGGTATCGGTGCCTGCCTCACCCGGATTACAGGAATAAAGAGGTATCGGTGCCTGCCTCACCCCGGATTACAGGGATAAAGAGGTACCGGTGCCTGCCTCACCCGGATTACAGGGATAAAGAGGTATCGGTGCCTGCCTCACCCCGGATTACAGGGATAAAGAGGTATCGGTGCCTGCCTCCCCCCGGATTACAGGGATAAAGAGGTATCGGTGCCTGCCTCACCCCAGATTACAGGGATAAAGAGGTATCGGTGCCTGCCTCACCCCGGATTACAGGGATAAAGAGGTATCGGTGCCTGCCTCCCCCCGGATTACAGGGATAAAGAGGTATCGGTGCCTGCCTCACCCCGGATTACAGGGATAAAGAGGTATCGGTGCCTGCCTCACCCCGGATTACAGGGATAAAGAGGTATCGGTGCCTGCCTCACCCGGATTACAGGAATAAAGAGGTATCGGTGCCTGCCTCACCCCGGATTACAGGGATAAAGAGGTACCGGTGCCTGCCTCACCCGGATTACAGGGATAAAGAGGAGGCAACAATACTCTAACAAACCAAACAAGACGTTTCAATCAACTGACGAGGCTTTTCTTAATTTTAAACGGCAGTTGATTAACAGTTTGCATCACGTTACAAAAAAGACTTACGCAAAATTATTTTATTATTATAAACAATACATCGACTATAAAGTTTGTACCTATATGCTGTTCCGGGGAAAGTAAAAGACTATTTCGTGGAATGTGGGACATTTTATATGGTTGTGTTAGTGTTTGCAATGTTTTCGATGTGTGTGAGTTTTAATGCTGTTTTATAAATAATTGTGCACGTTGTAAAAAAACTGTCCAACTTACACGCATCTGGATCTACGGCAACAACACGTCCTATGCTTGCTCCTACACCAGCGTCCCAACGGATCTCCATGTTATAGAAATGACGCTCGAAATACGGATCGTTATCATTGACGTCGTCAACTATAACCATCACGACAGTCGTGCCATATAAACCTTCTGCGTCCGCCGCGTATACTTTCAGCTCAAACGTTTCGTTCACCTCTCGGTCGAGCGATTTCGTGCTTTGCAGTACGCCGACCACATTCCCGTTGCCGTCGGCCACGGTAGTGATTTCGAAAGGGCTTCGCGGTTCGCCGGCTACAATGCCGTACACGCGCAGTCCGTGCACGCCCGCGTCTTCGTCGAAAGCGGACAACGTGATGATGCTGACTGGGGGTACTGAATTCTCAAGGACGTGACACTCGTATAAAGGTTGGGGGAAGCGCGGCACATACTCGTTCGCATCCCGCATGGTGACGCTGATATTCAAGTGGCCTTGACCTCCGCTGGTGTCTGTCGCTATGAGATCTTCAAGAAGCACACGTTGTTTATTGATTTTTCGTTCACATTTTCCTTTGTGCTCTCGCTACGTAGTAAGGATGCAAAACCTTTACAACCTTTTTAGCCGAAAAATTCCGGACCAACCTAGTTATTGAAATTGCATTAATTAAATTTATTTCTGTTCCAGTAACAGGACTGATAAAAGCTACCTCACTAAACAACAAACGTGATACACTGTACATGTAAATACATATATATATATATAAATATATATATATATATATATATATATATATATATATATATATATATATATATATATATATATATATATATATATATATATATATATATATATATATTATATATATATATATATATATATATTCTGTCGCCAGTGTAAACATCCAAATTAACGAGTTTTTTTTTTGACAAACGAGTCGTACAATTATCGGGGTATGTATGTATGTATGTATGTATGTACGTACGTACGTACGTACGTACGTATATATATATATATATATATATATATATATACGTACGTACGTACGTATGTACGTACGTATATATATATATATATATATATATATATATATATATATATATATATATATATATATACGTACGTACGTACGTACGTACGTACGTACGTACGTACGTACATACATACATACATACATACATACATACATACATACATACATATATATATATATATATATATATATATATATATATATATATATGTGTGTGTATGTGTATGTATATCTATATCTATATATATATATATATATATATATATATATATATATATAAATATGTATATATATATATATATATATATATATATATATATATATATATATATATATATATATATTTATATTATTGTACTATTCATTTGTCGTTAATTTGGACATATACACTGGCGACCAGATTGTCCGGATCAGCGAGGTTCCATTGTACGCACAACGCGAAATATCAGCACCGTCCATAACGGTTACCTATGTTGAAGTTAGTTGGGTGTGTGCTGTCTTCGTAGTCCATGGTTCTGGCCACAGTGACTGCTCCAGTGACGCTGTCGATGTCTATATACATTCCATAGCCGCCGTTGACAGCCATGCTGAACCCGATCGCTTGCTGCTCGAAGTCGGACACGTTGTACGAGAGCGGGACTAAGTGGCCGACTGGCTGAAGGCAAAAGCAACATATGCATTATAGGTGCTGTGCCTTACTGATTCTCTTGCAGAAATCGTGTGCGCATGTGGTGTTTGACCGGAATATGTTTCTGCATTAAGCTTTCGCAATGGATTCGCAAAGCTAATAGCAGTGGAGATCAACTACATACTCTAGACGAAAGAAGCTGAGGTTATATCGAAGGTGTGTTCTGTCCACTCTATATGGTTCAGATGCGAATAGTCTGGCCACAAAAGATTTCCAACAAAGAACTTCTGAAACTAATTGCACAAATTAACATGGACGACTTGCTCACCACACGAAGATGGAGATGGATCTGACATGTTTTACGAAAGGATGTTGACAATATTGATGTTGACAGTCCAAACAGCCTTGGGGTGGACCTCCGAAGAAAAACGAAAATGACGATGACCAAAAACAACTTGGAGGAGCACTGTGGAGGGGGGATTAGGCGAAATGCACCTCGGCTGGGGCCAGGCTTCTAAGCAAGCTGCAGACCGGAATATGTTTTTGCATTAAGCGCTAGTAGCCACGACGAACATTAAATAAGTCAGTAATGATAGTAGACATTAATTCGAGAAAGCAATGTTTCAACCATGAGTAAATTAGGCGTACCACATTCATGTACTGGTTCGCTACGAGAATGCGTACTGCATAGCAATACACTGCCCTAGAGTCGGACTCTACGTCTACCATGTCTTACCCCATTTTGTATGCAGAACGATTTCATTCAATTATCAACGCCTTGGACACAAACATCTAACAGGAGACACTGACCGAATTACGCGGACGTCGAAAGATGAGCTTTCACGCATTCACAGCAGCGTGGTCGAGTTCTCTCCTAGGAATGTCCAATCTACCATGGTCGTGAAGTGTAAGGAGTTTTAACCTGTTTAACCTAAATAAGTAGCTATTATATTTGCATTGCATTTACATATCTTTGCATTTCACTTCAATCATTGTCTTACCATGTCATGGTGGATAACTCGTGAGTTCTACTTAGCAGTCCTTCCGAATTCTAGCGTACAAATTTGATTATATCATATATATATATATATATATATATATATATATATATATATATATATATATATATATATATATATATATATATATATATACATATACATATACATATACATATATATATATATATATACACGATTTTCTTCAAACACAACTATTGAGATTACTTACTATCAACGAAATTCTGGGACGACTAGTTCTTCCTCTGCTCGCCAGTTGACTTGGCAGGTTCGGAGGTCATATTCTATATACTAATTCTATATAGCGCAACAAAACAGTTAGGATTCTAATTTACTTTGTTAAAATAATGACACGACCGTGTACAATCAATGTTGTTTCCACGACGTGTCCACAACATACTTCCGGTTTGCCTACCAGATTTTCCAGCAGCTCAATTTCGATGTAGCAGGGAGAAAAAACTGGGGGGTCGTTTCGGTCCTCCACGTTAACTGTGATGTTCTTCTCGTCGGAACACAAGGAGGCGTCGCACACAACGAATGAGATGACGTGTGAGCGCTGCGTCTCGTAGTCTAGAGGGCGCTGCAGCGTGATATCACCGCCTGACGATAGGTGGCGTTGTAAGCAGTGATTTAGTAATTTTACGAACACGCTGTATAGATGCTCATCACCAAGTCATTTATTTTATATTATTATTGTCATTTATTTTGTATTATTATTGTCATTTATTTTGTATTATTATTATCGTTATTATTGTCATTAGTAGTATTAGTAGTGGTAGTGATGACGGTAGCAATAGCAGCAGTTGTAGCCGTAGCAGCAGCTGTAGCAGTAGCAGTAGCTGTAGCAGTAGAAGTAGCAGCTGCAGCTGTAGCAGAAGCAGTAGCATTTGCAGTAGCAGTAGTAACAATAGCAGTATATGTAGCTATAGCTGTATAAGTAGCAGTAGCAGTAATAGCAGTAGCAGCTGTAGCAGTAGTAACAGTAGCTGTAGTAACAGTAGCTGTAGTAACAGTAGTAGCAGTAGCAGTAGTAACCGTAGCAGTAGTAACAGTAGCAGTGGCAACAGTAGCAGTAGCAACAGTAGCAGTAGTAACAGTAGAAGTAGTAGCAATAGCAGTAGTACTAACTTTTAACACACGAAAATGAACTTTCGTTGTTTTGATTCTTCAACAACATATCTACTATAATATTATTATCACGGAACTTATCAAAATAAAACCACATTCTACCAATAGAAAAGGTGAAGATGTCGTCGGACGATGTCAAAGTTCGCAGTCTGTACGACATTGGCTGAGCTTCCGGGTCAACTGCAATCACCTATGCGTGTGAATCAACAAAAGAACAAAACGACGTAACTTAGTGCAGCCGAGAATTACTCCTGGTAAAGTTAGATGAGTAGCTGCTTTCATACACACTCGATATACCGTATTTTGAGTTTTTCGTGGAGTTGGCTATGCAATATAAATAAAAGTGAAGGTATTGTTTTATATAGCGCAGTATCCGGTGTCCATATGACTGTTCAGAACGCTTGACACTTCACCCCCTGGCAGACCTGTTCATTCCAACACCAACTCTACTTCTCTGGGAAGCATTCAGCCTCGCTGCACGAACACTATTCGTTCACATATCCGCCACTGTATATAGACAGGCACTCGTTTATACAGATGAGTGAACTGGAGCAACGTGGAGTGAACGAAATTGCCCAAGTTTCGATTCGAACCCGGATTCTCTCGATTGAGAGTTCTATGTTCTAACCACTGCGCAACAACACCCCACTAAATCATCATATGTAACATTCAATAATGACTTTAATCAGTCACTCATATAAAAATAGTCGTGCAATGTACCTGGGCGACAACGGTTCCGAGAATGACGTCTTCTGGGATAGCAACAACATCCGGGTAACTCGTTACCACAGGCGGTTCCTCGACGTCCAGGATGTTGACGGTGAAGTAACCCGGGTGTCCCCGCATAACGACGTCACTCACGTTTATCTGAATGACGTATTGGCGCGTAACCATGTAGTCAAAGCCGGGTGTGTCAACGTACGCCAACTGGTTGCCTAGAAGTAGCAATCGATACAGAGAAATGCATTAAAAATGGGTAGAATGGTTAGAATTATAATTCCGTGGTTATGTATTTCTGAATCACTTGTGTATCTTTGGTGACAACTTGCCGTTTTCAATCACATTTTGCGCCACCGTGATAGTTGTCCTAAAGTTCTAGCTAGTTCGTTTGTGCAACTTTTGTATGTATTTTTTTTGCGTAATATCATCACACAAACTATTAAATAATTTAATTCTGCTTCCAGAATTTATTGAAGTGAAAATGGAAACGGTGAAAACTCACAAAGTTCGCCCTTGGTGAAATTTCATAACTTTGTCATGTGATTGATTTTTTTTTAAATTAACAAGATTGCCATCCAAGGCAAAGTGGACAAGGAAGCCATTGGCCTATGGAGAGTCCAACAATTTTTAATCTATTTGTAACCCGCCCTCCTGAGATATGTGTCTACCTTGTTTTTAATCATATTCACGCTGCTAACAGTTACACAATCTGTAGATAATTTGTTCCATTCATTGATTGTCCCTCTGTGAGAAAGAGTACTTCCTGATATCCAATCTCCAGTAATCCTTTACTAATACTACCTCATGTCCTCTAGTTCTATTATCTTTCTTGAGTGAAAAAAATATTGCTATCAGTATTTTCATTCCCATTCAATATCTTAAAAACTTGAAATGTTATCTCCTCCTTACTGTCTTGTCTCTAGGGTTGTTAAACCACATTCTCTCAGTCGTTATTTATAAATAAGGTCTCTCAGTTCTGGAATCATCTTAGTTGCTCTTATCTGTATTCTTTCAAGCGTATCTATATCCTTCTTACGATATGGTCTCCACGCTTGTATACAGTATTCTAAACAAGGCCTAGCTATTGCTTTATGCAGAGGTATAATTAACTTTTTTCTTTGTGTATTATATTTCTCCTAATAAACCCATGAATTTGATTATCCTTTGAAGCGGCAATACCACACTGCTCTGAAACTTTCATATCAACACTTATTTTAACTACTAAGTCATTTTCTTTTACAGTAGTACCTAGAAAAGTATCTCCCATTTTATAATTTACATCCAAGTTCCTGTGTCCTGTATGTAGACATTTACATTTCCCAAAATGTAATAACATCTGCCATTTCTCAGACCATTTAACTAATTTGTCTAGTTTTGTAAATTTTGTTTATCACCATCATGGTTAACCTTTCTAAACACGTTTGTGTCATCCGCAAATTTCAGTACGTTGCTTGTTATATTGTCGTTCAAGTCATTGATATATATTAAGAATAATAAAGGTCCTAATACTGATCCTTGTGGTACCCCACTCAAAACTGATTTCCAGTTTGAAATCTCTCCATCTACTACAACACTTTCAGTCAGCCATTGTTCTATCCAGCCGATTATGTCGTCCCCGATACCATGGGCTTTTAATTTAAGTAGTAATCTTTGATGTGGTACTTTGTCAAAAGCTGAAACTCTAAGTATATAATATCTACTGGTGATCCCTCGTCTAGCCACTCAGTGGTTTCTTCCAAAAAACAAAAACGTAACATATTAAATTGTTTGTTAAGCATGACCTCGCGTTTAGGAATCCATGTTGAGATGGATTTAATAATTTATGCCTAACAAGGAAGTCCACCATATGGTCTTTGATTAACCTTTTAAATAATTTACAAATCACTGATGTTAAACTCACTAGTTTGTAATTATCTGACTTATTTCTCGAAATATATGTGTATATATATATATATATATATATATATATATATATATATATATATATATATATATATATATATATATATATATATATATATATATATTATGCTTACCAGATCTAACGACAAAAGTCAATTCTTTCGATGATTTGACCAAAAATACGAACTTTTTTTATTAAATCGACAAGGGTATTACTTAAACTATATATACACACTATGGGGTCGCGGGTAAGTTGCTTGCTCATTGCAAACGACAAAGTGATAAGCATAATCACATAAACTGTGGCTAATGAACAATATTATTATTATGAATTGAACGAGCTGAAGATGATTATCACTCCAGATAATGTTTAGCTACCCCTAGTAAAACAATCTATATAATTATATAAACATTCTATAGAGTCTATAGAAATATATGGAATTATACAGAGTACAGTAGAAATTGTCATAGAAAACTATATAATACCACAAATGCTATAGACATAGTTTACGTCTATTTCAATGTAGATTTGTATATAATTTTATAGAATTCTACAGAGCACAGTAGAATATTGCATAGAAAACCATGGAATAGTACTACAAATTATATTATCCGTTATATTATTATTAGTTATATCCGCAGAAAAATCCTATTGAATATTCTATAAAACTTCTATACAATATTTTCTGAAGTCTGCTCAACTATGTCCGCAAATATCCTATAGGCCTATAACTTTCTGTAAAAATACTAAATATTGTCTTTGCTAAGGGTACCTATGGCTTGAACTCTGATCATCTCAGTCCAAGCATACCGCCCATAGCACCACATAGAACATTTTGACAAAAACAAGCAACATATCACCTTCGGCGCCCGTCAGATAGAAGTTGTCTTCGTCGGGCGTGGCGGACATGCTGTACGTGATCTGGTCGCCCTCGAAGTCCGTGGCGTTGATCACGTAAATAACTGTGGAGGTCGTCACGTTTTCGTAGACGTGGATAGTGGCCGGCAGGTTGTGGATAACCGGAGCTTCCGGACCGTCCAGCACGGTCAGATTGACGCGTGCGCTCACAACGTGATTTCCGTCGGTTGACGTGAAGGTCAGCACGTAGAACGCGGTGACCTCGAAGTCAAGGCCGGGAGGAGAAACAATGTGCACCTCTCCTGGACGACATATATGATTACACATACAGAATATACATTGATTTTTCGTATGTTAAGACAAAATGCACTATGTTTTATTCTTTATTATACAATCTTACTCCGTCCCAGAAGGTGCTGACATTCTACTAAAGGATGTACAGCTATTTCTGTCAGTTTATAGTAGATCTGCTCCTTTCGTTTATCGCACATTACAATTTCTTTCTGGGTCTCGTTTGTCTTCCAATATGTTCTTGAGGAGTGAGGCTAGTTCACGCACTGCTGCACCGCCCCGGTTGTTGTCCCTTCCCACGTCTCCCTATCGCCAGCTTTCTTCCCTCACTTGTAATCTTCCTCTGTCTGTCTTACACCCGCATTTGCCTTCCAATCATTTTGTATTTAAAAGGTTTTTTTTCATTTTTGCTGGAAGAGAAACAACTGTTGCAGTGTCTCTTCTGTCCATTTAAAGGTGTTTTGTGTTATGCCTTGTATTATCTCTTTTCGTTTTATAATTACTAATATACTCATCTTAGTTAATAATTATAAAACGAAAGGATAGGCAATTTGAAAGACTGCAAAAACTGGAGGGGGATCACGTTGCTGTCAATACCAGGAAAAGTGTTCAATAGGACTCTTCTGGAAAGAATGAAAACATAGGTTGACATACTATTACGGGAGGCACAGGCTGGCCGTACCAATATTGAAGTTTCATAACTGCGCATTGTTTGACGGCGCAACATTGGGCCCTTTCTGCAACTTAACATTTAAATAATTGCATGTGTTTAACTGCATTGTTAACAATGTTAGGATTAATCAAGCCATGGTTCTCGCTTTACGCCAAACGTATCCTTGTGTTGCGTCATACGCATATCCAAGCTACGTCAATTGTGCGACCGAATGACGTATTCACCACCTTCGCGTTGTGAATGGCGCAAACGAAAATTCGGTGTTTCCTTTCTTTCCCCATAATGCACCTCTTCGTTTCACGCTTTTCACACGTCAGAACTATGTAGCCAATATGTGTTTAGTCTGTTTGATCATTGATATATTGTTACGCTGTTGTATCGTTCTTGCTATATTACTGTGTGTATATGTGACGACTTTCATGTTTATAATCATAATGGTCACACTCAC
This sequence comes from Lamellibrachia columna, assembly GCA_963662155.1. Classification (NCBI taxonomy): domain Eukaryota; kingdom Metazoa; phylum Annelida; class Polychaeta; order Sabellida; family Siboglinidae; genus Lamellibrachia; species Lamellibrachia columna. The sequence continues at coordinate 31,411,271 of OY759262.1, forward strand.
CATCGGGTCGTTAGTGGAAGTGATGATTATTCCAATGTAACACCAAAACATGACATGGTAGGTAATTTTATTTGTGATTGTTTGTGCTTACAGTAACAGACACGTCCATTTTGCATGGAACTTAGTTTTTTCAGCACGTCTAATTTTAACTGTATTACCGGTTATTATGACCACTTCGCACCAACACCGACAGACCATCAAAACAGGAAATCAAGACAATAATCCTGTTGAAGAACGGGAAAGCACCGGGCTCAGATTGGATTCCATCAGAAGCAATAAAGGCTGAGACAGAGACATCAGTGGATTGTCTTTACCGGTTGTTTGGGAAGATTGGGGTTGAAGAAGAGATTCCAGAGGATTGGTGACATGGCCACATGTTCAGGCTCCCCAAGATAGGCAATTTGAAAGACTGCAAAAACTGGAGGGTCGTCGCGTTACTGTCAATACCAGGAAAAGTGTCCAATAGGATTCTTCTGGAAAGAATGAAAACAGAGGTTGACAGACTATTGCGGGAGGAACAGGCTGGCTTTCGGAAGGAGAGGTCGTGCACGGACCATATAGCTACTCTACGAGTGATCATTGAACAGTCCCTGGAGTGGATTTCTCCTCTGTATATCAGTTTCGTAGACTTCGAAAAAGCGTCCGATAGAGTCAACCGTACTGCCCTTTGGAAGTTACTTGCACAATACGGTATCCCGTACAACTTATGAACCATTCACTTGCCAGGTTGTCTACAATGGCTCCTTTACTGAACCCTTCTCCATATTGTCAGGGGTCCGCCAAGGATGTCTGCTGTCTCCATTTCTGTTCTTGCTGGCAGTTGACAGGTGACATCACTGTATGAGTCTGCTGCAAAATTGGGTCTGAAGATCAACAAAAAGAAAACCAGGGCTATGAGAGCAAACCACGTGAACAAGAACAGCATCCAGTTGAAAGGTAAGGACATAGAGGACGTGGAGCAGTTCACATACCTGGGAAGTGTTGTGAGCAGAGACGGTGGCACAGACCGAGACAATCAAAAGCAGTATAGGGAAAGCCACAGCAGCGTTTAAGACCCTGATACCCATTTGGGCTTCACAGGTCATCTCCGTCAAGACCAAGCTTCGGATTTTTAACATTAATTTTTTCTCATAACGTTTACGTCGGAATACATTTAACTTATGCTACGTTACATAAACATACGACAGTATTAATACTTATTAGTTCTATTTTATAAAATACATAGACATATAGGTTGGTAGTGTGACATGGTTGGTAGTCGTTACGTTGTGTCGGTAATGGTATTCATAGTATTCACAAACTATTACATGTGTTATTGTATTCACAGGTCACTGGTAGTCTCTTGTTACGTTTGTGTTGGAATGCAAGTATTATATAGTTAGTAATAATAATGTTTATTTTAGAAAAAAAAAATATATATATATATATTTATATATATTATTGTATATATATATATATATATATATATATATATATATATATATATATAGTATATATAGTATTAAGTATAAATATATATATATATATATATATATATATATATATAAAATATAGTATATATATAGTATTATATATATATATAGTATTATATAATATTATATATACATATATATATATATATATATATATATATATATATATATATATATATATATATATAATACAAGTAAAAAAAAATAGAAGAAACATAGAAGGAATCAAAAAAATATATAAATATACACACATGTCGTGCAGTATACGTACATGTAAAACAAGTTAATATAAAACAGATATAGGTATGCACACATGTCATGTATTAAAAGTATACAATTGACTAATCCAATACTTAATTATTGCACTTTTTAATACACATAAAGTAGAATTTCGGACCTTTCAAAATGGCATAAAAGGCTAAATATTGAATGCACTCATTAACCGATTTACATAATTTGTAGCCAACAAATAACTTGCACTACAACGGGTTGAAAATTTGTGTAGATTGATAAAACTGTTTTTATATGCAATAGTAAATGCCTTTCAGATTCGTTTTTTTAATTGCACAAATATGGCCGAGGTATTTACATTTCTCAGTGTGAAGTAGTGTGTGGTTATTGATAGCAACAGGGTGAACATGTTTCTGGTCCTGAGGTTTGTTATCAGTAAACATACAGTAAGATTTGTTGGCATTGTAAATTATGTAAAATATATGGCTATATTGTTTACAACGATCAATGAGTTTTCTCAGCCAAAAACACTACGTGAAAAAATACAAAGATCATCAGCATACATCAAATGGTTCATTATGGTGCCTGCATAAAGACAACCGACTTGTAGTTTGTTCACATTTATACTTAAGTCATCCATATACGTGTTAAAAAGATGGGGAGAAAGGATGTCATCTCATTTAACACAATTTGAAACAATAAAAAATTCAGAGAAGTTCCGACACCATCTGACAGTGAAATCCTGAGTACTGTATCAGTAATAGAGAATGCGCACAATAAAAGAACGACAGCCCCGGTTAATTGGATTAGTGGACAGTTTACTATGATTAACTTTGTCACAGGCCTTGGAGGCATCCAACATAGTGACATACATAGACGAGCCATTCGCTATATAGTGTCGGAAGAGTTCTTTCAATAAAAAATAATAACATTTCAGTTGAGTGATGCTTTTAAAATAAAAATGTATTAACACATGTAGTTAAAAAGTTGGAAACTCTAGATAACATCAAATATTCAAATAATTTACTAGCAATTGTGGCGAGAGCAATGAGTCGGTAGTTGTTGTTATCAGACAGGTCACCAACTTTATTTTTAATTATGAGGGCTATGATTGCAATCATCATAGCATAAGAAAAAACCGTGAATTAACATGCTGCTATATAACAGTGACATGAGAAAATGAAGTTTTTCATTCGCATAATAAACATATCGTTCGTTTTTTACATTATCATAACCCGTATTATATCTTGAATTTTCTAAACATTAACAATAATTTGATCAGTAAATTGTACATTGCCTCAATATTGATCTTCTTGATGTTGGCTGGAGATAGAATTGAGGAGAGACTGGTTATGATGAAACAACTTGTTCTTTACATTTTCAGCACCGGAAGCACAACCAACATTACTAGGATCTGGCAACCTGGCATTATTCATGTTTTATGTCCTTCCAGAAGTTTTTGAAGTCGTTACTGCATAGTCTAGAAGCAAGTGGCTCAGCTTTAAGCATTTCAGCATTTTTTTCAAACAGTCTTTTGGTACGTTTAAAATCAACACGTATAATTGTCATTATGTTGTACAAAGGACCGTGACGAGGACTGCCGGCAGACCGCCAGCCGAGAAAATATTCTCTAGCAGCTTGGTGGGAGTCTCTGACTAGGTCGTTCCAGCCAAGAACAGTATCCTTAGAAGACATCATTGACACGTTGATACTGGTTGATGCAGACACGTATATAATGCTATGTCATGTACACGTATATATTGCTGTGTCATGTACACGTATGTAATGCTGTGTCATGTACACGTATATATTGCTGTGTCATGTACACGTATATAATGCTGTGTAGTAATATGTGCGTTTAGCTGTTTAGCGGCAAATCGATTCATACTGAGGATCATAATTATGCAGTTCACATAACGTTACTTTCGTCTTTCATATTTTAACGCACTGGTTATTTTTGCATACACCCTGGTTATATAAATTCACTAAACCAGTCATGCAGTTATCGTTTTTTTGTTTAATTATATGTTGCCCATAATTTCAGTTATCCATCTAATCATAATATTTATTGTGTATTAAGTTTTAGGTAGAAAACTGATTTAAGCAATAAACAAGATCAGACTTCGTCCAGCGCATAAAAGAGCGGCGGCTACATTTGTAGGTACAGAGACACGTTGACGTGGCAGTTTTGTTCTGTATTGCAAGGCTTATCGTCGATTTCCAAACTGTTTAACATCGCCAGCACTTAGTTAATTTATATAATGTCTTTGTATTTCAGTTTTGCAACTTGAGGCGACAACAATTACACATGGCCACACCTTTTCCAACACGGATTCGGTCACAGAGCAACACTTAAATTGTCAAACTAGTATGGATTATGCAACTGGAATGTATTACAGAGAGCGCAATCTAGCTACATCCATGAACGCAAATGCCACCTTTCGTCAACACACAATGAGAGATTCAACAATCGACGCCGAAAGGAGAAAGATTACAAGACTGCAAGACAATATCTCGCAAGAGTTGGTCAGCGGAATTGGCACAGGACAATGCAATCCGCAATGCGTGCAACAGTCGATATAGTGTACACGAGGACGAAGTGTTCATTGGAACGTAGAATGACAGTCGTGTTGTTTGGCTATGTCAGCATGCACTGCATACATTAAACAATGGTTAAGACACATATACACACACAGAGGCAGAGCGAATCAGTTGTGCCAATGAGCAAAAAGCGTCGTTTACAAATATTTATACGTAATATTTAATATGCACAAGATTAGTTTTACTATTGCAACAGAATTGCGATAGCTGTTTTACTATTGTAATACAGCATTATTGTGATAGTTTCATCACCGCTACAATAGTACCACGGATTAGCGAATAGTTAGGAAAGCAGTCTCAAACCATAGATTATGGGTGACGTTAACGCGTGGCCTATGTGGCTGTTGGTGAATCCGTGACTGATTGACGATATTAAGTTATTGACAATTGTTGATGTTAGGTCAATAAATAAGTAAAATTATCAAATAAAGATTAAAAATATGTTTACGGATATTATTTAATTTATTACAGTGACATCAGTAACCATGCTGATTTGTCTTGCCAACTGTGCACACTGTCGCTTGTTCAGTGTACTAACGGCGATAGCTATCGATAGTTACATTTAATATCGATAGTATTACAACATCATACCGACCATTGCGATGTATCGATAGTTCGATGTGCTGTTACATCCCGACGGCAAGAGAATACAAGAAAACAGCAGGTCAAGCACAATTCAACTTTTGTTGAAACGATTAGTTCCTCTTGGCGACAATCGAACCCACCTACCGGACTGCGCGACAAACTGCAGAGCCTCGCTGCTAGGGGTCGCCACCATGCCAACTGATACGGTATCCCCGACGTCTTCGTCAGTGGCGTTGACGATAAACAGTCGGCCGACGAAGTTCTCGCACACGTCGACTTCCGTTGACAGGTTGTGGAACGTCGGAGCTTCGTTGACGTCAGTGACGTGTACCGTGAACACGTCACTGACCGTGAAGTATCCGTCGTTGACGGACACCGTCAGGTTGTATTCCCGGACACCGCGGTCGTAGTCCAGGCCGGGGTTGTCGACGACGAACAGGTCCCCGGCTAGGAGGGAGGACGATAGACTGGGAATACGTCGTCGTGTGTGTGTGTGTGTGTGTGTGTGTGTGTGTGCGTGCGTGCGTGCGTGCGTGCGTGCGTGCGTGCGTGCGTGCGTGCGTGCGTGCGTGCGTGCGTGCACTTTATTATGAATAGCACTGTAATTGGATGTAAACAATACAATAACGATCAAACAACGTTGTAACAGCATTGGACACTAAACAAAAGCAAAATTACTTGTGGCGTCGATTTCGAAAGGCGCTTCTGGAACCGTCGGCGACAGCGCAAACGAGAGGGCTGCGTGGCCGTCAGAATCAGACACCTGCACAGTCTTGAGACGATCCCGCAACGTCGTCGTCTCGGCCCGGGACACTTCTGCCGGCAAGTTGATGATAACTGACAAACAGAGCAGCATGTGCTTACGGCAGAGCAGCTGTATCGCTGTCGCTAAAACGTTGTCAAACAATGTGCTATTACGTGCTTGGTATTGTTCACATATTCTAAGGTAATAATAAAAATAAGATATTGTTTTTGGTATAGCGCCATATCCAAAACATAATACGAGACAGATTTCAACGTGCTCGAACGTTTCAAATGCTCGTGCTATGGCCGGTTTACACGACATGGTGTCGCGTGATATCGCGGCGCAAGAATCGATCGTGTAAATATCCTTGCGATTCCGATTTGTGGCCGACTGTCCACGGCGAATTTGAAGCAGTGGCCAAACAACGAACAGCATGTGCACCCGTGGTGACCTTTCATCAAAGTTCAAGTCGGGAGTGGCGTGAGTCAAGATTTAGGTCGTTGCATCTTGTCACGTCGCTCGTCTAAACGAATACATATTTTAGCTGGTCATTGTCATGCCACACGGGGTCGCCCGACTAATTTGGGCACAAATCGCTCGCGTAGACCGACATCTAGTGTTACTCTACGCTGTTGTCGCTTTGCAAGAATTGATTATGAATCATTTAACTACAACAAACAAGTTGAACACATATAATCTGCCTTCAGGATTTACAAGAACTACTTCTGTCTCAGAGTAATTCGCCTTCGGTAAATCGCAGATTCATCCGCACTTCTCCATTTTTGCACCGCACGAGCACCGAAGATATTTTGCTTTTCAAAGGTTGACAATGTTTGGTATATATGACGTTACACGTTAAATCAGAAATAAAATTGATGGGTGATAATAGTGAGATCTTACGACTAACAAAATTAATGTGTATCTGGAGAAAACCGACACGGTTTACTTTTGCTCTCCGCCAAACCGAATAGGGCCCTATACATCACATTTCCACGGCGTGTTTGGCTTTGGATGTTGTTGTAGCTGCTATAGTGGGGCGCGGTGGCTCTGTGGTAGTGTGTCGCGTGGACCGGGTTTCATAACTACCTGTTGCCGTTTCGAAGCTTGGGCAGTTTCGTTCAGGTAAGTCACTTCTATATGGTGTCGATGTCAGGAGAAGTAAGAGGTCTCACACAGGGAAATGGAAAACAACCTGCCGCGGACTCACACAGCTGGTGAACTGTCTCTAAACTACCATTGGCGTCAAAATCCTGATACAAGGACTCTGCCAATCACCGAAGTAGAAATAGAAGTAGTCCTACTAGTAAGAAATATGCCAAATTCGTCGTCGATCGGGTGATCACGGTCCACGCGTATTTTGTGGCCATTCCAGCCATACCGAACACACACAAAATTACTGTTTAGTGAACACCCCCCTGATACTTACTTGGAAGGCAGCGCCGTCTATCGGCCATCGACTGACACTTCCAGTTGTTGCTGACGTCAGCGTCCACGAAGCCGGCGTCGGTTCCTTCGGTGGCCCGCACGCAGAGGTAGCGGACGCCAGAGCAGGAGCCTAGGGGTGTCAGCACGTTGGTCGTGGCGGGGATCGTGAGGGTTCCCCCCGGCGGCAGACCGGCTCGCAGCACGACCTGATCCGTCACTGTGACGGGCGTCTCGGGTAGATCCAGAGTGTCTGCGGGATTCACACACGTATGACAGCTCACCGCTTGCTGTATGCAGTCACGTAATACGTTATATGCTGATTATCTGTTTCATCTATGCGTTGCGCGAACCAGGGAATCAGTCGCAATAATTACAACATGGTTGAACGCTTCCCTTGTGTAAACTGCTATTGGAATGAACACATTTGACAAATTGTGCAAAGAACAATATAACCAGAACCGTACAACTATTTTTACCTTGTTTACCTTTGTAAAAGATCGCTACGCACCTGCTGCGCCGGCACCAATGTCTACGTCAGACAGACGAAGCAGCAGATCATAGTTGGTGCTAGGAGCTACTACGGCAGGGATAGCGTTGCCAGACACAGCCGCTGCAACGTTCTCGATACCGACGTCGAAGTCAAAGGCAACGCCCTCGCCCTCGGTCAAGACCAAGGCCGTCCATTCCGCCAAGGCGACCACAAACACATCTAGACCACGTCGAGTTAGCAATTGTATTTATGAATTTATAAATAGCATTGCCTGCTGAATTATATGTACGGGCAATCTTCTTTCGCCGCGAACCGTGCGCCTAATTTGTGTGCGGATAAAATAGGGAGTTTTTTTTATAAATGTATATATCGCATTTCATGGGTGGAAACGTACTGAGAGAAAGCGTTTTTATTTTAACGAATCAACAATACATATAATGTAGCATAATTGGTACGAGCGGAAGCAGCAGCAGCAGCAGCAGCACCAGCAGCAGCAGCAGCAGCAGCAGCAGCAGCAGCAGCAGCAGCAGCAGCAGCAGCAGCAGCAGCAGCAGCAGCAGCAGCAGCAGCAGCAGCAGAGGCGGCGGCGGCGGCGGCGGCGGCGGCGGCGGCGGCGGCAGCAGCAGCAGCAGCAGCAGCACCAGCAGAAAATATCATTTTGGCAGTATCGGAACTTTCGTAACAAGCTGTACAATTATAGCCGCAACATCGTAATCGAGTTTACAATCAGTTCTTACAGAGATCGTCCTACAAAACACCAACAGGAAATCACTCGCCTGGCTTGCAACTTCTTTCCAACTCTATATCCCGGCATTTGTAGTTATTATCTAGCTCTCCATCCTCGAAGTTGGCGTCCACCTTGACACAAAGCCAGGTGGCGCGCAAGCAGTGCACTTCCGGTAACGTGACCTCGACGGAGCCCGCCAGAGACACATTACCTCCGGAGGCGATGGCGTATCTGAGATCTGTGGCTGGGGCAATGGCAGCATCGATGACCGTTATACCCAGCGAGTCTATGTCCGTCTCCAGGTTCTTGTCCGTCAGCTGGAAACGAACGGCGAAGTTGTTGACGGGCGGAGACGACGCCGGAATGTCGGCGCCGATGCGGTTTTCTATCGTTAGCTCGAAGTGGATAGTCTTCGTTAAGCCGTACACAAGGACGGGTGGTGGAGAAATGTCGAGGACGATCGGCGTTGGGTCTGCAAAGAAATGTCGAAGTAAAAGTTGGTGGACTTAGAAGTGTGTTAGACATAAACAATCTGCTGTACCTGAAGCTTGTCAAGTTGTGCGATATTTTTTTCTTTGGCAAAGTTACAATATGTTTGACACGCTCTGTTTGAGTGAATGCACCCGTAATCCTACTACGATTTTTGTGACATATCATATGAGCAAAACATAATACTTATATTCATGTGACATATAACGTATACAGATTGTGATAAATTTAGATAGTCGGTGTATGCTGAATATCTTTCATTCTGTACGTTGGCCAACGGTAAAGTACGTTTAGCATAGTTTCTCCAATTTTCCAATGAATAGAAAACGATAACCAACCAAAAAACAACTTCCACATTTTCGTGGTTGTATCTGTTGGTGAACACTACCGTTGTTGGTAATGGCACGTTGCTCTCAATCGTCCACGTAGCTATGAAAGATAATTATCTTGATACTACCGCGTCAACAAGCACGACCAATCGGTGCACTAACCTGGGTTGCAGACCTTCTGAGCGTCCATGTTCTTGCACGCGACGTTGTTAGCGGCGTCGACGTCCGTGTAGCTGGCGCCGACGCCCGCCCGTAGACTGACACACAGGAAGTGGACGGGGTAACAGGAGGCTTCGTCGATCGTCACCACCGCAGAGCCACTCACGACCACACTAGAGACAAGGCGCAGACTATACGTTCAGTCGACCATACGTCGATACAATTGCTAATTACATAACATATTTTATAATAATTATGTTCAACTCGTCTTAGTGTACATGTGTGACATGAAGTTCCTGAGATGGGACAAAGTTTATATTTAAGCTTAATCCGTATGTTGGTTTCTAGATAATTAAGTTTTGCAAATGTGTATGCGTGCGTGCGTGCGTGCGTGCGTGCGTGCGTTCGTTCGTCATGCGTGCGTAATTTACCACAATTTACCGCGATTTACCGCTGTTACTTACCGAAGGAATTTATATTCTAACTTGATTAGTGAAATATCGATGTTTGTTATGGTGGGTCTTACAAACCTGGAACCGGTCGACAGCGCTCTCTGTTTGTTAGCAGCATCATCGACAGTGAAAACAACGCTAGGTAGCGCCAGTGTATCAACATCAGCCGCCATGTTGACATCGGAGAGCTGCAGAATACGCTGCTTTAGTGCACAAAGTGCAAGTGTAGTTGTAGTTAAGTAAACTATTAAACTTACGCCGAACCCTCTTTTCTTTTTCTTTCAATTTTAATTTTCTTTTAAAATGTGTGCTTTCCAATTAAATACTGTGGTTTCTCTGGACAATTCTCTTCTTTTTTGTTGTTGTTATCCCCTACGGCTTGTAATGATATGTAACTGCCAGACTATCAAGGAAATTGAAGGATGGGACGACAAGAATGAAATATACTCGATTTCACTATTGCGATCCGAATATTTGCTCAAAATTACCCTTTTACCTGATAATAGAATTCGAAGTTGATGTTCGGATCAATGACTGCGTAGATGTTGTTTTCGGTGCCCATCGCGACGTTCTGGATGTGTATTTGCAATGTAACGGCCGTGGCCGTGTTCTGTGGAAGGGCGCTGGTCTCTGGCTCCGACAACGTCACGACTGACGGGTCTACAGACAACAGGGAACGTTGGGTGATAGCTGATGTTTCCCGTCGAGTTTTTTCGTAGCCAATGAACGACAATTGATGATTGGTTTCGTATATTCACTGACATAAATAACCAATTAGCACTTCTACATACACACACGCACACACACACGCGCGCGCACACACGCACGCACGCACGCACGCACGCACGCACGCACACACACACACACACACACACACACACACACACACACACAAACTGTCGTTTCAGCACCTACTCTTTATAAATTAAGAAGAACTATTAGGTATCCAGGGAGAAAGAAAGAGATAGAGAGACTTACATATAAAACAGAGATAGACAGAGTCTTTAAAGAATAAACGACCACGTGTAGGCAAGTTAAGAGAAACTATTTCAGTTTCGAGCCACTGTAAGCAGGACAACGTGCTTTGAACTTCCACTTGACCATCATTGATACCATTGTTACATCAGTTATGTTATAATTTAATCATTAATTTTAAGAGTTGACACATCGACTCAAACCTGGGTTGCATGTCCTTAGCTCCGTCACATCGATGCAGTGGACGTTGTTGCTCGGGTCGCTGTCCACGTAGCTCGCACCTACACCTATGGACACAGAGACGCACAAAAACCGGATGTCCGAACATTGCAAGTCAGGCACGGTCACGCTCGAGCTGCCACTGACCGTCACGCTTGACCCGGCCTCTATGCCACGTTGGACGTCCGTGATCTGGTGAGGTATACAATATTGTTTTATTAGTTTCTGTATCAGTTCTGTACCAGAAACGGATTAAACAACGGCTTGGACCACAAACGGACTTCATTGTTAAGGAACACACGAGAGCTTTGACGAGAACAGTGGCTACATAAATAGCATGATCATCAAAGCGACGACGATCATGGCAATTACCAGGTGAAATAGTCAGATACATTGAACAACCGATGAGAACGACCATAAATGGAAATGTAATGTTGACACACCTGGATAATCAGTGTCGTAGGTGTCAGTCCAAGCGTGTCTGTGTCAACAGACAAGTCGACGTCAGACAGGTGGACACGAAGGTCAAAGTTCACATTAGTGCCTGTTGCAGGTGGTATATTGTTTCCAGAAGTTGTAGGTGAGACGTTCGCTAAATGGACATCTAGCTGTAGGATCGAGCTTCCTTTTTTGATCGGACTGCTTCCAGTGTTTCCAAACGTCACGGTAACATCTGAAATGTTTCCATTTGTGCTAACAATTCGCATACCCACTGACACGTGTTCATGGGGATCAGGAAAATACTGCTTTGTTTTATGTGCTTACACATGCCACACCATCTAGACAAATAATTTACAACTACACACGCACGCCCGCACGCCCGCACGCCCGCACGCCCGCACGCCCGCACGCCCGCACGCCCGCACGCCCGCACGCCCGCACGCCCGCACTCGTGTACAACGTGCACTTATCCGCGGTAATTAAATGTCTGGGGTGATTGAAGACAACATACAGAAAGACAGACAGACAGACAGACAGACAGAGACACGCATAAAGTAAAGCGATAGTTATGTATGAGGGGACACAGATACCTTGCTGGATTTTCTCAAAATGTCCTACCGGTGTCACACGATTTTTGGGTCGCCTTGTTTTTGCATGTCCAATTATTGTTATCCGTCACGTCGGTGTAGCGAGCGTTGGTGCCGCGTCCTACGTGAATACACAGCCAGAACATTTCCTGACACACCGCCTCTGGCAGGACGACAGCCGCTTGTCCACTGACCGTCAAACTTCCACCAGAAAATAGTCCGGCCTGTGCGACGGACCCTGGGGTCATTGTCGGTGTGATATCGGACTGACCAAGCGTGTCCGAATTTGGCCCAACGTTGCCGAGGTCTAGGTCAGACAACTTCAGAATGATGTCGAAATTCGTAGCGGAACCTGTATAAATGGGCAAATATGACATAATGGCATAACGAACTGCGCAGAATCGCGGATAACAGAATAACAGAATCAGCCGTTTAGTAGAATCAATCATATTCGATGGGATGGAGTCGTCCACTATTCCCGCTTGTTAAAATGCGCCGCTTAATACAAACAATTTAATTTTATCTGGCCAGATGTGATTCTATAAAGCGAGCTCCGCCGTATGCTAAACCCCCGGTTATATATTAACTCATGCGCTATTCACGCACGCAGGCACGCACACACGCATGCACGCACCACGCACCCGCTCGTACGCAATCACGCATACACAGACACACGCACGCACGAACGCACGAAAGCAAGCACGCATGCACACAGACGCACAGACACATAGATACACGCACGCACGCACGCACGCACGCACGCACGCACGCACGCACGCACGCACGCACGCACGCACGCACGCACGCACGCACGCACGCACGCACGCACACACACACACACACACACACACACACACACACACACACACACACACACACACACACACACACACACACACACACACACACACACACACACACACACACACACACACACGCTGACCTGTGGCGGCGAGAATAGTTGCTGGGCCAATGTTCGTGAACTGCACGGAGAACTGCAGCAGCGCCACTTGGTCCCGGATGAGAACGATGTCGTCTGCTTCGTCGAACAAGTCTACTCGGACATCTACACAACAAATACAATTAACTCTACTATGGATGTCAAATAGTGTTAAATTTAGTAATAAGGAAAATCGGTTTTGAAGTTATTATCGTCTGACTACTGCTGTCAAGGGATACCGAGAGACGTGGAGTACAAGACGTACATATTGCAACAGTAGTGTCTGATCTGTGTTCAGATATAATATATACTCGTAATTATGAAGCGCAAGCTGGGTCGTGAACTTTGTACTCTGAACTCTCGTGATCTAATATTCACGGTAAGCACGAGCCCATTGGATCACAGCATTAGTTCCAGCGCTGTGACAAATCCAGCCGCTTCCATGCAACGCCATTTTAATTCTCCTAACACTTTTTTCTTCCTCTCCGGAGATTCCATTCTCTCCAATGGAGACCCCAAACGAATGCATCCAAGGATACGTGGTACACAAATCCAATATAGGCCGACAACATGTCTCTCGATCGCCCCATGCTGATATGTTTTACAATTAAAATTTTGCTAAATATATATGCTACTAATTTCCTCCGTTATTCCATAGAAAAAATTTGCTCTTAGAGGGTACCGTGGTAAATATAATATTTTATGTATAATTTTGTTTCGCACATGAGCTGGTGCACCAAATTTCGACACATCGTCCAATACGGGAAATAGTTGAACTAGTTGTTTCAAAAACTTGCATTTTACGATTTATGCCATGCACAGTCTTGTTCGTTGAAGTACGACCACCACTGTTTTATCCAGAAAACGATTATTATATACAAACTATTACATACAAATTTGAAAGGTAAACACATATACATGTGCAACGAGTAAGAGGAAATATGCTGCTTCAGTATTTGCAGCCTTTGTCTCTGATGACTGATTCGATAAGTCGGTCCTGTATAACCTATGTACAATATGTAGTTGTAGATAATGAAACCAAACTAAAAACGGATTCTATGTTTTCCGAAATACAAAGCTGCCTTACAACACTTAGTGTTCAGATATATATGGTGGTTATTTAAATTGCTAAATATAAACGTATTACACTGTTATAGAATGTTATTGTAACTATACCAGTCTCGCAGATTGTCTGAGAAGATAAAGTCGCACATCTGACGTTGCTATTTGAATCCAAATCGGCGTCCGTGTAACTAGGGTCGGTTCCGGCAGACATTCGTATGCACAGATATCGAGCTGGTACACACTGCGTAGAAGGCAGCGTCACATCAGCCGAACCGGCAAACGTGACACTACTTCCGGTTGTCAAGCCCTGTTGCATGTCGGTCGTAAAGGCAGTGGGTGTTGGAGACAGTCCGAGCGTGTCGGTTGCAATTTCCATGTCTACATCGGATATGTGCATCTCGAAAGCGAAATTCGTTTTTCCGTCACCGGAAACGGAAATGATGCTATTTCGCGCGGAATCGCTTGCCACGTTGGTGACGATTATGTTGATGTTGATGGTCGTCGGCTCGTCGTGCGTAATCGACTGTGCAGCATTGAAGACAGTGAAGCTGAATCCGGTGATGGAAGGGTCTGTCAAAAGGCATATATATATATATATATATATATATATATATATATATATATATATATATATATATATATATATATATATATATATATATATATATAAATCTGTATATATATGTGTGTGTGTGTGTGTGTGTGTGCGTGCGTGCGTGCGTGCGTGCGTGCGTGCGTGCGTGCGTGCGTGCGTGCGTGCGTGCGTGTAAATGCAGTAATATGCATTGAAAACCTGTTCTGAGTAAATTGTGTAAATTGTTAATGTATGTAATTAGCTGGCACTGTAAGAGCGAATATACAATACAGTGACGTGATATACTAACAGTACAGTTTGTTAGGATGAGTGGTGGCACAGAGGGCAAGATATGTAACTAATTAACCACTTGGTTTCGTAAAAATTTTAACATCTATTATGTCACATCAAAAACCACACAGGTCTTCTCAACTTGGTTAGCAGCAATACTGCAAACCACGGTTTCTTCAGAACAGACGGCAGAAACTGTTGGATACACCTGTACGTATTTCGATTTAATATGTAATATACCTGTAGTTGCTTCCGCCATGCTTTGGACAGACTAAGCAGTGAACAAAGATCGCGAATAATTGTTTAGCACCTGATCATGTCTCCTACAAACTGTGTAGCTGTTTTCGGAACATTTATAGTTGCATTATAAATGAATAAACAAACATGTTTTTGCCCGTCTTTTTGCACTCCCAAGTTTGACCCCAGACAATCCCGACTTTAGTAACATAAAATGTAGATTCGTATCGAGGTGTTTCAGCAAACCCGGAAAGCAGGTGAGTATGTCCGTCACAAGGGCGCACGCGACATTGCTGGCGTCGCTACTGTCTGCGTCCCTGTAACTGGCGCTGCTTCCTTCCGCCAACGACACGCATGCGTACTGCACCTGGGTGCACGTGCCGGCGTTGACCATGACGTCAGTTGCACCCTCCAGAGTCACGCTGTTGCCTGCATTGGGGAAATAAAACATAGCACGTGTCTGTGTGGTCTTTGATGAACATAACGTAACATAACATAACACAAATTTATTTAGATTTAGCAACATAACGACACAATATGCATAATTTCCATTTTCACAATGGGCCTTCCTGTGACCCCATCGAAAAAAAATGAAATATCGTCAGTGAATATTTGTATAATTCATACCATCATTCGTTAGTATAATCCAATGTAAATGTCGTTATATGCCTAGTCTATTGGGCACTGTTTTCTAGTTCATTGTAATGTGAAATGTTGACAACCGATATATCAACAGCCAAACGAAATCCACAATTACAAACCAGCATTAAGCGCCTGTGTGGCATCAGACGTCATGACTATTGCGACTGGTGTCAGTGCCAGTGTGTCAATCGATGTCTTCATGTCGACGTCAGACAGGCGTAGCTGAACGACGTAGTTTGTGTCGGGCGCAGTGACACTCGGAATGTCGTTGCCTGAGGTCGCTGCAGCGTCGTTACGTAGACTGATGCCAAGAGACAGAGTGACCAAGGCACCGGGTCGCAGGATGTTACTGGTTGATACAACCAATGCCGCGGCAGATGGGTCTAGGGTGAAGCAGGTTTATTGTTGTTAATCATCTGTGTTAGTTTTATGCAACAGCAAGACACTATTAGTCTTATTTTTGGGAATTGTCTTAATGATAACCAAAGAAACCACTCGTAAGGCCGCTATTAAAGTTTTTGATTCAGCACAAATTAACATTAATGAAAACATGTCAATCTATGTTGATCAAACCTTTAACCTAACTTTCAAATAGAAAAAAAATTACACATTTAAGCATGCATTTCTGCCGTTCAGTGACAAACAAACCGTTCTGCCCAGCACTCACCCAGACTGCGTGTTTTTCTGCCAGTCAGTGACATACAGTCAACGTTACACGACTCATCCGGACTGCAGGTCTTTCTGCCGGTCAGTGAAACACAGTCAACGTTACACAACTCACCCGGATTGCAAGTCTTTCTACCGGTCAGTGACACACAGTCAACGTTACACAACTCACCCGGACTGCAGGTCTTTCTACCGGTCAGTGCCACACAGTCAACGTTACACAACTCACCCGGACTGCAGGTCTTTCTATCGGTCAGTAACACACAGTCAACGTTATACAACTCACCCGGACTGCAGGTCTTTCTACCGGTCAGTGACACACAGTCAACGTTACACAACTCACCCGGACTGCAGGTCTTTCTGCCGGTCAGTGACACACAGTCAACGTTGCTCGCGCTGCTGTTGTTTCCGTCGACGTAACTGGCACCGACGCCTTCCGAGAAAACGATGCACAGATACTCGACCTATACAAACAGTAAAGCCAACACAGTAATTGCAACTATGTAACACGGTGAGGCCAATATTAACATAATGCTGTTTTAAATTAATTCAACCGTAACGGCAACAAACACAGCAACAACAATAAAAACAACAACAATTGCAACAGATTTCAGTATCCAACCTTCTCTTTCTAACAATAATTCCTGTGTTGACAATGGTATTCAGAAAAAAAACGACGCGACAAAGCAACTGTATTTCCACCCACTAAGTGCTGAATCTGTTTGTGACAATATAACAACGACTGGACCTGAGAACAAACGGCTGCTGGCAGAATCAACTCTGCCGACCCGCTGAAATCGATTGCGGCTGTAGCTGCCAGGCCTCTCCTCGTGTCTGCCGCCACCGCCACGGCAAAGACAGCCAAGCCGAGCGAGTCGTCTCCTGCTGCCATGTCGATGTCGGAGAACACCACCCGGAAGTCGTAGTTGGAGTCTGGGCCAGTGACGACGATGACGTCATTCCCGCTCGCCGCAGCCGCGACATTTTCGATGCCGATTGTGAGCGAGGCGGTCGTCTGGACGTCGGGTTGGAAAACGACGGACGCGACTTGGGAGAGAGTGACGGCGATGTCTGTAAGGAAGGAGATGAACTGGGCTAGGAGGGTAGCGAATGACTCGACGAAAGTGGCGAAAATAATGGAGTGCTGCTATTCCGACACAACGTGCACATTAACGCCTGGTTGGTGAAGAAATTTGGCATTTGGTAAAGATAATAAAGCGAAAGACAAGTCATGGTTTTGGGCAGTGCACCTAAAAGAGATAATAACAAAATAACCGTGTACAACTAACATCAAGAATGTCGTTTACTCAGAATGCAAGGGTAGAACTTCAGCATTTATTTTACTAGACAGCAGGACTAGTAAAGACAAAAGTTTACTAGTCCGCCAAAAGGTTTACTAGTCCTGTTATCAAAACATACAGTTTTTCCAGCTTGCGCTTCACTGCTGGTTTCGCAAGCCCAGTTAAGTAACGATGCATCGTGCATAAACGTAGACTAAGTAAGTAATGTAGATGTAAACCGTATGCGAAAACCATGCATTTGAAAATGGCCGCCAATTGCTGTCATTAGCCGTGCCCCACTACCAGATACGCTACATCAAACAAAACTGTCGTTTCAGAAATCTATGTCACACAACAACCAGTCAAAAACGCCGTTGCACTGTCGCCTCACATTAGGTGAAGAATCAGTTTATCAATTGTATGGTTGGTGGCGCCACGTAACACGCTGATTTTTATTAGACAGCCGGACTAGTTGGTAGGCAGGTTTACTAGTCCGACGTAATCTTTACCAGTGTACGGCCTAGCGGACTAGTGGGTAGTTCTACCCCTGGAATGTGTTCACAAAGAGGGATATCCACGTCAATTCTCCGGTACGCTGAGGGCTGACATGTTAACCAGCGCGACCCATAAGCTATGTTCTAAGCAGTTCTATGAAATCGCGTGACGTATTAAGCGCAGCTGTTATACACACAACCAACGCACAGTCTCAAGTTACGTCAGAAAGAGGACTAATTTAGTAAACAAAGGCCGAAATATGTTACATAAGTTGAGTTTGGACACAAACAGCATGGCCATATTGCATTGACAAGTAAAGGAGGAGTTGTTTACACATATATTTTCATGTGGAGAGCGACTATTGCCAGACGGCGGCACCCTGGCGTAGGTTTATCTATTGCCAGACGGCGGCACCCTGGCGTAGGTTTATCTATTGCCAGACGGCGGCACCCTGGCGTAGGTTTATCTATTGCCAGACGGCGGCACCCTGGCGTAGGTTTATCTATTGCCAGACGGCGGCACCCTGGCGTAGGTTTATCTATTGCCAGACGGCGGCACCCTGGCGTAGGTTTATCTATTGCCAGACGGCGGCACCCTGGCGTATGTTTATCTATTGCCAGACGGCGGCACCCTGGCGTAGGTTTATCTATTGCCAGACGGCGGCACCCTGGCGTAGGTTTATCTATTGCCAGACGGCGGCACCCTGGCGTAGGTTTATCTATTGCCAGACGGCGGCACCCTGGCGTAGGTTTATCTATTGCCAGACGGCGGCACCCTGGCGTAGGTTTATCTATTGCCAGACGGCGGCACCCTGGCGTAGGTTTATCTATTGCCAGACGGCGGCACCCGTGGCGTAGGTTTATCTATTGCCAGACGGCGGCACCCGCGGCGTAGGTTTCTCTAACCGTATGTCGAGGTCCATGCAATTAAAATGTTGTGTGTTCAACAAGGTTTTCCTAGTAAACTACTGGCATAATATGCTTAATTGTAGTTGCAAATAGTTATGTTTCAGTAACTCTTATAGGTGCATAGGCCAAAAACATTACTACTGTTTCCCTTTGTATGGCTCATAATATTTAGCAAATAATAGCAGCTTCCGTGTGTTATTTATATTAATGTTTATTATTTAAGACCTTTACACCGACTAGCATTGCAATGAGATTTCAAATATATACTGACTAAACGTGTTTTTTTTTCTCCAGAAAATGCGACTGGTTGAGTTAATAGTTTTGGTCATTAAAACACATTCATATCATATGTCAAAAGTTAACATAAGACATAATGAAGCATATTTTTATGGAACACGCCAAGTTATTAGACACACGGAAGTTGCGTAAGAACATTGTGTCATACACGAACCTGGAGAACATGATTTCCGGTTCGGACCGGATGTGAAGTCGACGCAGTACGAGTTACTGGCGCTGCTGGGATCGGCGTCAACGTAACTAGCACCACTTCCGGCGGTCATGCGCGCGCACAGATACTTAACGGCGTTACATTTCAACGATGACACCGTAACGACGGCTGTTCCTACGAATGTCGTTACTCCCCCTGCTGTTAGTTGTTGCTTCAGATCAGACACGATAGAGGTCGTGACAGTGTCGATGAAGAGCGTGTCAGGTGAAATACGCAGGTCATTGTCAGACAGCTGTGGATGTTGATACGGGTTTACATATTTTTTATTCTTTAAATCGCTGTAACAGTGTGTGTCCTAAGGCAGTGATTTATTCACGAAAATTAAGTACGTAAAAGAAAAATACACGGTGAGATAAAAGTTGCAGTGAAATACTAATTCATTTCCGGATACCACACCTAGCATCACAAATAAACCATTTAAATGTTAACAATAAACGGAATTTGCATACATTTATTTTGTCTTACCTTAATAAGGAAGTTGAAGTTGGTGTTTCCGCCTGACACGTTAAGGATGTCGTTGCCGACAGATGGCGCGCCAATGGCCATGTTCCTAACCTCGATCACGAAGGCGACATTAGTAGCGACATCTCGCTGGAAAACGTTGCCAAGGGTCTCCGAGAAGAATGTTATTGTCGCATCTGAGATGTTCAACATAAGTATGCGAACGTTGTAAAGTGACATCATACGATCACGCTTAGACATGGACTTGGATCTGCGTGAATTATTCTGTGTCGATATGACGATATTGAAACTCGTAAAAGATCACAGATGTCACGCTTGACACATTTCATTGTGATTGTACTAACGTTTTGTTTACATTTAGGGGAAAGCAGTGCTAGATGAGCCATTTGCATTCTTTTTGATGTCTAGGGCGCAATCGTATTCATAAGTCCAATTTGCTTTACTCACATAAACTATGATTATTTATAATTTTATACCAAGATAATATATCTAGCATGCATAGATAATTATATCTAGCTGATTCAAATAGGGTGGGTAAGCTGGCTCAACTAACACTTGGTGTGAGGTAAGTTAAGCCACAGTGGAGTGTAAGTTGCATAAATGCTTTAGGTCTTGTACAAAAAATCATAACAACTCTACCAATACATCTACCCAATGGACACAACACGTCTCTGACAAGTCTACACGCTTAATTAATCAGTCAAAACACCTAATTAATATAGACGTATAGACAAATCGCAACCAGTGTAACTAACTGCTATTTTGTAGCTCTCCGATGTCCCAATTTGCTCGGAAAAAATCAATTCCTTGATGTATTTTGGGGTAAGAAATACTAGTCTTCGTTCTTTACCCGCTGCTCAACTAAACCTCCCTTGGGTCTTGGGTGGCTCAACTAGCCCCGTTTCGACAATTAAGCTTATTTAATAAACTTCTCATTAATGCGTGAAGTGTTGTAAATAATCTTCGTCTCTGTGCATAGTTAAACCATTTGTACGTGTCAATAACAACATAGTCTGGTCACGCGTAGTTTACATACCACCAGATAGTAATCACAATTCCTAAAAGTTTCGAAAAACATAAAAAAACGTACTTTTAGCTCACTCAATCGTGTTCTAATAACATGTTCAATCACCGGGTGGTACCATGTAACTGTCGCTGCTGTAGTTTCCTTGGAAACATGGGTGGCTCAACTAACCCAGTGGCTTAACTAACTAACACTGCCTTCCCCTGATGCACATGTGGATGTACGTTTTGTTGATATTATTAATTATTACTGTCGTTGAACAATGTTCGATTTGGGAAAGAGAAACGACGCTATGGAATTAATTAACATAGCTGAACAGCAATGGTGATGACTGAATTGAAAGCAAAATATCACTCGGTGACCATCCTACCCGGTGCGCATGTCTTGCGTCCAAGCAGTGACGTGCATTTCCTGTTGTTGGCCAAAATCGGGTCGCTGAAGTTGGCGTTCGACCCTGGCGCCACCTGGACACAAAGGTACTGCGCAGCCGCACACTCGTCGCTGGTCAGCGTCAACGTGACGAACATGTGTAGCGTTATGGTGTCTCCCGCCACCAGCGCCACCTGGCGATCAGTCTCCGGTGCCATAACGACTGGAACGACGGCGCTGATAACGAACACACAATTACCTCATTTTAAATGTTGTGTGTTCTTAATTTTCAACATCATAGGATTTTTCATCAAGTCACCTTTCAAGTGTTTTGTAGCCACGTTGTCTAAATGGGCTACGATAGCGCGTCTTACCTAGAGAGCGAGTCTGATCCACCGTCACCAAGATCTGCATCGGAGAACTGAACTGTCACGTTGAAGTTGTAGTCTGGGTCTGAAGCAAATCAATTAATACATTTTATTCACACCCATCCACGCGCGCACGCATACACGCTTGCGTGCTTACGTTATTGCGTGCGTGCGTGCGTGCGTGCGTGCGTGCGTGCGTGCGTGCGTGCGTGCGTGCGTGCGTTATCGTTCTTTAAACGATTTTATTCAAGCAGCATGTATCCATAACGTGTGACGTCAATTTGCCATCTCGTCTATATAAACATTTAACACCATCAAGCTACTATCCAAAGCACCGCGCAAGAATAGTTTTCATTAATCAAACGGAGAGTTTTCGTTAAGCCGCAAATACATCAAGGTTGCAGATTAAAACACGTCACTGATGAGGCAAACGCAACAAACTGGGTGTCTTATTTCAGTAGGACAAACCGATGAATATTTTAAGTTCCTGGCACGGCTTTCTCCTTGTCGCAACGGCGGCTACGGTCTGGTATATGGCCTATACTAAAACTATATTTTAAAACTAAGATATCTATCGCTAAGTGCACTGCCATTCCCCACACGCGTAAGTTCTGACCCTTGGCTACCCAAACGCCTAGCATGTTGGGTTTTTAAATGAATCATAATAGTAACGCTAAAATGCATCATACCAGCCACACTGCCGATATCGGTGACGTCATTGTTCGTTATGTCCGTGTCGAACTGAAGGTCGTACTGCTGACTTTGGATGAACGTACCCGCTGAACTTGTCTCCTGCAGAGTCTGTGTCCATATGTCTACAAAATAAATTCAATCCTGCGCATCCGAACTAGCGTGTAAAACGCGTGGTTTAGCCTACATTAAAAAAAAAACAAGTTTGCATATAGAATCAACGGAAAAACCCATTTTGAAATGGGACAACATGAATATTCTAATAAAAACGTTTATTAAAATAATATTGTTGCTCTCGGGTGAGTTTTCAAATTTCATATTCACGCTTTGAAAAGTGGACGTGCTATTAAAAACAAGGTTTTTGAACGCGTGTGCTTTTCGTCACTCTGTCCAAACCAACTCTTTCGACACATGAAAATGTTTACATCACCCGTGCTATTTTCGGGGCGACAAAACAAAATACATACCGACGTCTGCCGCTTGAAATCGAGTAAAACACAAGCACAGAACAGCAACAAGCAGCTGTTCCATCGTGTAGCAGTTAGCCGCACAGTTGTTCAACTACGACCTTCTCACGGAGACATCAACATCCAAGTCGTCTCGACGTGTTTGCACAAGCTTGCTTTGACTTGTCCAGCGATGTGCATTAGCTAAAACTCTCATATATTTCAATTAATATGCCGTTAATTTCGAAAGTGTAAACACTTGCACATAGAGCGTGTATTAAGCAATTTTAATAAGGCCGAGACACTGTGTGTTTACCAAACTCCTGTAGGTGGATTAATTAATTCATCGTATGCACGCGTGGAATTGCCTACTACACAAGGGCATACAGCATAGCATTGAACGCGCAATGGGCGCTCGCTGCGTTCAATTCATTCAATTAACTGCGTCGTATTTGTACAGGGCGTAAGTGCGTAACTGAGGGTTGTACGACAGACCGTCATGACGACGATACAGATGTAATCATTTTCTCCTACTCCTACTAGTTCCTCCTACCCTTTATCGTTGTGTGCGCGAGT
The DNA here is from genome assembly GCA_963662155.1 of Lamellibrachia columna. Classification (NCBI taxonomy): domain Eukaryota; kingdom Metazoa; phylum Annelida; class Polychaeta; order Sabellida; family Siboglinidae; genus Lamellibrachia; species Lamellibrachia columna. The sequence goes on from OY759262.1 coordinate 31,434,739, forward strand.
GCGTGCGTATGTGCATGTGTGCGTGCGTGCGTGCGTGCGTACGTGCATGCTTTAATGCATATCATGTCTATATAATTATACGAAGTTCGCAAACATTCCTCTCAGTCTTGTCCTGCTGTTGGTAGATCGCTGTGTTGTTCAACATACGACAGCTGTGGTCACGAATACCGCGGAGAAACCCAACAAGCGTGTCCGTTCTGTTTCTGTTTCAAAATAGTTATGATTTCTTCCACTGATGTATATTCGGATCCTCAGGCATTTTACTGACGCTGTGTCGCTGTTTTATACGTTTGAGCCTATGTTTAACTTACATATGTGTTGTTCTCGTCCTCTGAAGGAATATATTTATTCTCCTTACGAGTAAAACATTATATTCACTTATTCGGCGTCTCACTACAACAAAAAACGAGCCACGCGTCACTGGATGGTCTTCTATTCTAATATTGATTGTTATTATTTAAACACAATTTGTCACCATAGCATGCGGTACATGTTTCTTGGTGTGACTCGAACTCCGGCTCTCAGCTGACGCCGCCAGATAGCAGAGGTCTCCTCTGCTGATACATAGCCTCTCAATAGACGAGACTCGGTCATAACCTCGTCGTGGTTCATTTTGAACACTGGATACACCGCGATCCCATAAGAATGTGAATCTCGGAGACCACTATTCCAATCCCCAACAGCGGGCAAATTGCATGGGTGAGTGATATTCTAAAGCTTTGATAAACAACCCAACTGGGGCACCAAATACAGTGCATGTGTTTAACATTTTAATAACTTGGTTCATTATGAATACCAGGGACGGGTAGTGGAACACACAGACAACAGGAATTCCTTCTAAAGACGGAATAACTACGTGGAGTAGTCGACGGTCCCCACGAAGCTCGTAGAGGAGACTGGAACCACCGAACTGATGTGCTTGTTGAACTGATGTGCTTGTTGAACTGATGTGCTTGCTGAACTGATGTGCTTGTTGAACTGATGTGCTTGCTGAACTGATGTGCTTGTTGAACTGATGTGCTTGTTGAACTGATGTGCTTGCTGAACTGATGTGTTTGTTGAACTGATGTGCTGTGTTAACAGAAACAACTACTCAAAAGAATAACAACTGTGGACATTCCACAAATTGAAGTTTGCAGAGGTCACAAAGAGTTTAAAAAGAAGGACGTCACCTGACACTGACAACGTTACACGAGACTGAGAAGCAGCATGGCGGAGACGCAGTGATTGTAGCCTACACCAAATGATAATGACATTAAATGTATCCGTCCAATTCATGGATTGATTGGATCGTCGCATCCTTTATAGCAATATTGGGCTATTTTTGTTGTCACCTGTTCAGAGTTGGAAAATATAGCACCGTGATACCGAAACTGTCCTATCCAAGTCAAGGACATTCTTCGACGTCACCTCATATGGTAATGCTCAAACAATGTTAACATGTTGCCGAATATTTGCAGGAATTTAGAAAACTGAAAAGACAGTATTCAACATCTAGGAGGTTCATCTTTAACAAGATTTAACAAGATTTGCCATCCAAGCCAAAGGCCCAGATGGCAAGTGGACAAGGAAGCCATTGGCTTATCGAGAGTCCAACAATGTTCATCTACTTATAACCTGCCCTCCTGAGATATGTGTCAACCTTGTTTTTAAACATATTCACGCTGCTAGCAGTTACACAATCTGTAGACAATTTGTTCCATTCATTTGTTGTCCTCTGTGAGAACGAGTGCTTCCTGATGTCCAATCTACATTGATCCTTTACTAATTTTACCTCATGTCCTCTAGTTCTGCTATCCTTCTTGAGTGAGAAAAACATATTTCTATCGATATTTTCATACCCATTCAATATCTTAAAAACTTCAATCTGATCTCCTCTTAACCTCCTTGTCTCTAGAGTTGTTAAACCACATTCTTTCAGGCGTTCTTCATAACTAAGGTCTCTCAGTTCTGGAATCATTTTAGTTGCTCTCCTTTGTATGCGTTCAAGCGTATCTATATCCTTCTTACGATATGGTCTCCATGCTTGTATACAGTATTCTAAATGAGGTCTAACTATTGCTTTATAAAGAGGTATAATTAACCTTTTTCCCTTGTATGTTATGTTTCTTCTAATCAATCCAAGAATGTGATTACCCTTTGAAGCTGCAATACCACACTGCTCTGAAACTTTCATATCAGCGCTTATTGTAACTCCTAAGTCCTTTTCTTTTACAGTAGTACCCAGAACAGTATCTCCCATTTTATAGTTTACATTCAAGTTCCTATGTCCTGTATGTAGGCATTTACATTTCCCAAAATTGAACAACATCTGCCATTTCTCAGACCATTTCACTAATCTGTCTAGATCGTTTTGTAAATGTTGTTTATCACCATCAGTATTAACCTTTCTAAACAGTTTTGTGTCATCCGCAAATTTCAGTACGTTACTTGTTATACTGTCGTCCAAGTCATTGATATAAATTAAGAATAATATAGGTCCTAATACTGATCCTTGAGGTACCCCACTCAAAACCGATTTCCAATTTGAAACTTCTCCATCTACTACAACTCGTTGTCTTCTGTCAGTCAGCCATTGTTCTATCCAGTCAGTTATGCTATCCCCGATACCATGGGCTTTTAATTTAAGTAGTAATCTTTGATGTGGCACTTTGTCAAAAGCTTTCTGAAAATCTAAGTAGATAATATCTACTGGCGATCCCACGTCTATCCACTAAGTGATTTCTTCCAAAAAACATAACATATTTGTTAAGCATGACCTCGCTTTAAGGAATCCATGTTGAGATGAATTTAATAATTTATGCTTAACGAGGAAGTCCACCATATGGTCTATAATTAACCTTTCTAATAATTTACAAATCACTGACGTTAAACTCACTGGTCTGTAATTTTCTGACTTATTTCTCGAACCCTTTTTAAATAATGGTATGATGTTTGCTTCTTTCCATTCAAACGGAACAACTCCCTCTTTTAATGACAAGTTGAATTCAGGGCGTTTTTTAACATACAAAGTGGGGGGGGGGGCAATGCCCCCCCAGCCCTTTCAATTGCCCCCCCCCCAGTCAAACCAACTTGCCCCCCCCAATGCGTGCCCCCATTCTCCTTAACCAGCCCCTTGTATTAATGTAGGTCTTAATTTGTATTCTTTTTGTTAGTGTGTTTTATTTAATTTTCATTGGTGGCAAAATCAAAAAAGTTCCAAAGTTAAAGAAGAGCAATATGTCTACAAAAGATCAATTTATTGATATGGGAATGTAATAGCATCATATCAATAACAGTGACGTATTGCCGAATGGCTTCTTCATACAGTTTATGCGAAGAACTGAAAACGTGCTTTGGCATAGCCATACCATAGCCATAGAAGTGTTTACTTATGACGTCAGTGTTCCGGTTCTAGAATAGCTAATGATTATGTATATGTGTACCTGCATGTTACTGTTTGTTTCAATTGTGTATAATTCAATAAGACGGTGCCATCACATTTTACACTATTGAGCCGCGTGCAATCCAGTTCTTTACAGTGATGTTGAAATAGCTGTTAACATAAACCGGTGTCCTGGCCGCGAAATTGCGAAACGTACCCGGTATAGCACAGGCGAGACTAAACCTCGCCCATTCGCTATTACCACTGGTCGAGAGCGAGCGGGCTGGGATTAACGATGTATCAACAACCTGACAGTCGGCTGTTTTTTGTTCAAATAATAAATAAACCTGGCAAAGTGTGTGTAGTGTCCAACGAAAGCAATTGGAAACGTTTAACAAATATCACAAAATAATCACATTTTAATAATAATCCCTCTTGTAGGTAAGATGATACAACATCATAACAGCCATAAACCTGTCAGGGTAGATTTTGATTAAGGCAGTAACCTAGCCAATTCATTCTCCGCATCTTTGAGAAATCGAAATTTTAAGCATGGTAACTCAAATAAGCATATTGTATACATACTAAACAAATAAACTTTAAAATGTATGAGTAGTTGATAGCGTTCTACATGTGAGATGGAAAGTTGGCGGTCAGCAGGGACATCAACTTTAGAAAATTGTTACTCAAAAGTTGGTGGTGCACATATTAACATAAAATGTAATCAACATTTGCACATGTCAGTTTTGGAAGTACGTATTTTCTATATTTTGATTTGTTATGTACTTAGCCAACCATTTCATTGATAGACGTGGCATACATGTTTTGTATTACTCTCTTTTCTGCCTTAAGCCTATATCTTCAGTATATTTATGTCTAGAGTCTAGAGCATGTCGCTGTTTCTGGGATATATGTGTAACATTAATTTTATACCGAGATGCAGTCGTCAGTGTGCAACCATATGGATAAAAAGATACTGATATATATATATATATATATATATATATATATATATATATATATATATATATATATATATATATATACATATATATATATATATATATATATATATATATATATTATATATATGTATATGTATATGTATATGTATATGTATATGTATATGTATATGTATATGTATATGTATATGTATATGTATATGTATATATATATATATATATATATATATATATATAATTATATATATATATATAATTATATATATATAAATATAAATACATACATTCTTAAGGGTTATGTAAATAATCATTAATAATGCATTTGGAGTGCCCTTTTAGGACATTGCCCCCACAGTGAAAATTCAATAAAAAATGCCCTGAGTTGAATACTCTTGCAAGTGGTATACTGATTTGTTCTACTGTTTCCATTAGTAATTTTGGAGGAATCCCATCCACTCCCGGTGATTTGTTATCCTTCATTGCCTTTATTTTCTTAGCTACCAATTCTCGAGTTACAACTAACGGACCTAAATAGTCAGATTTAGCCCCCTGAAATTTAGCATCAGCAACTGGTAATGAACTAATATCTTCTTTGGTAAACACTGAACTGAAGTAAACATTTAAGTCTTCCGCCATTAAAAACCCCTGTGATATTATATTTCCAGCACTGTCTTCTAGAGGTCCAACTTTGTCTTGTACGTTTTGTTTACTCCTGACATATGCATAAAAACTCTTGCTGTCATTTTTTATGTTACATGCTAGTTTTTGCTCATAGCTTCTTTTAGATTGTCTGATTTCAGTTGTAGCTGCATTAAGTGCCTGTTTGTATTTTGCATAGTCTTCGTCCTTTCTGGTACGCCTATAAACCCTCCACATAGTTTGTTTTAGCATTATTTTTCTAATAGCCTCTTTTGACAAGTGTTTCTTTCTACACCGTTTTCCTTGTTTTTGGAAGGGAACAAATTTATCGATGATACTCTCAATTTCATATTTTACAATATTCCAACATTCAATTGCGGTCTTATTCATCAGCATGTTATTCCAATCTAGCTTTGATAAGTATTTTCTCATATCTTTGTAGTTACCTTTGTGGAAGTTTCTCTTGTACGTTTTCTTATTTTTACTTTCTGATTTTACATTGATGTCAAAATGTATTTGATTATGGTCACTATTACCCAATGGTTCAAATATTTTTACATTGTCCACTAATTCTTTTTGTGATGAAAAACTATATCTAATAACTTTTCTCCCCTGGTTGGTTCTAGCACGTGCTGAGTAAGAAAGCTATCCTGGATTAAAAATAGAAATTGTTGGTCCTCACTCCCTGTGCTCTCTAGAGAATTCCATTGTATGTGTCCATGGTTAAAATCTCCCATTATGATACATTCTTTGACTCAGACACTGGACTGACGTCACGCTACTGAAGCTACAAAAGCAGTTCAGTCAGCATGATGTGGCTGTCTGTACATATTTAGGCAACATCCGGTGATTTCCGCTCATGTGTTACGGCGTACAGTTCACCGGGCATACTACATGTCATTAGTCGTCGTCGTCGTCGTCGTCGTCGTCGTCGTCGTCGTCGTCGTCGTCGTCGTCGTCGTCGTCGTCGTCGTCGTCGTCGTCGTCGTCGTCGTCGTCGTCGTCGTCGTCGTCGTCGTCGTCGTCGTCGTCGTCGTCGTCGTCGTCGTCGTCGTCGTCGTCGTCGTCGTCGTCGTCGTCGTCGTCGTCGTCGTCGTCGTCGTCGTCGTCGTCGTCGTCGTCGTCGTCGTCGTCGTCGTCGTCGTCGTCGTCGTCGTCGTCGTCGTCGTCGTCGTCGTCGTCGTCGTCGTCGTCGTCGTCGTCGTCGTCGTCGTCGTCGTCGTCGTCGTCGTCGTCGTCGTCGTCGTCGTCGTCGTCGTCGTCGTCGTCGTCGTCGTCGTCGTCGTCGTCGTCGTCGTCGTCGTCGTCGTCGTCGTCGTCGTCGTCGTCGTCGTCGTCGTCGTCGTCGTCGTCGTCGTCGTCGTCGTCGTCGTCGTCGTTAAATTACAGCCGCAGCAGCAGCAGCCGCTGTCCGTGCAGCACTACCCTGCTGTATCACGAATCGTCTCCACTGAATTCCTCTACGTAATCACGCGGCGTCTCCGTCTACGTTCTCCTCTCCGTCATCTGCATTGTTCCTGTAGACGATCGCGACACAACGCTATGTCTAAAACAAATAGGTCGTTCACGTTTACGCAATGACATTTATGACGTCACGACAACACTCACGTGACTGACCAAGAGGACTCACTCGAAACAGAAATGCTCTGATTATAACCCGTATCATTGCTGCAGATCACTAAAAAAAACTTGGTAATAAGCGCAATCGTATAGCGACATTGTGTGGAATAGTTCGACAAAATTAAAAGTTAATAATTACATCGTGACGTCATCGTCTTTTGACGTGGTATATACGCGGGGATTATGTGGCCATTGGTGCGTGTTGGGTGGCCAGGCCAGACACCGCAGCAGAGGATGGTTCTTTACTTTCCCCATTGGAACTATTTTATAATTTTAGCATAAGTGGTTATAAAAGTATTAAGATGTTTTTGTTAGGGCATTGTCATTTATGGAAGAGTATGTCTCAACAACTACTAGAAAGGGGAGACGGACATACATGGGTCTTGTGCTGAGAATGCCACAAGAAAACAGCAAATATATGGAGTCCCACTGGAAAAAGAAAAAGGGAAGACCGAACGAAATGCTGAAATGAACCTTTCTACGAGAAAATGTTATAAACCTCGAAACGATAGACAAAATGACCGTGTGCGGCTCATCAGGAGAGATGGAGGTGGCTTGCGATTGTTTCCGACTTAAGCGTACTTCGATCGATGCAGCAAGGTAGTAGTATGACTACAATCTTTGCTATGACTAACACTTACATTTAGCCTCGAGGTTGAGGCTTACCTGTATAAAATACCTGTATAAAATACCTGTATAAAATACCTGTATAAAATACGCATGCACGATTGTAGCACTTTTTATTGAAGTGACTTTGTATGAACAAAGACTCGATAATTGAATTAGATTTGCGTCCTTTATGACTTGGGACTTGACTCCTTTGTATGCACATTGATTTGTGACTTGATTTGAACTTGACGTCTTGGTATGGACAAACATATTTGAAATTTTATTTTCACTTGCATGCTAATGATTATGACTTGGATTCGAATAAAAACCATTTTCAACAGCTATGTAAATTAGCATAGCAAATTCTGCAATTGAGTTGTTTACAATTAATGTCCTTCCATTAAAATAAATGAACGATTACAAATGTTATTATTATTATCATTATATAATTAACATTGTGTACAACGATGCACACACACACACACACACACACACACACACACACACACACACACACACACACACACACACACACACACACACACACACACACACACACACACACACACACACACACACACACACACACACACACACACACACACACACACACACACACACACACACACACACACACACACACACACACACACACACACACACACACACACACACACACACACACACACACACACACACACACACACACACACACACACACACACACACACACACACACACACACACACACACACACACACACACACACACACACACACACACACACACACACACACACACACACACACACACACACACACACACACACACACACACACACACACACACACACACACACACACACACACACACACACACACACACACACACACACACACACACACACACACACACACACACACACACACACACACACACACACACACACACACACACACACACACACACACACACACACACATATATGCGTGTGTACGTTCGTGCGTGCGTGCGTGCGTGCGTGCGTGCGTGCGTGCGTGCGTGCGTTCGTGTGTATATATATATATATATATATATATATATATATATATATATATATATATATATATATATATATATATATATATATATATATATATATATATATAATATAAAAATAAAATATATTAGTATATCAATTATATACAATATATTACATTGTTCGATATATTGACTTATTACATGAATTGACAATGATGTATATGGTATAATATATGTTATCTTTCAATTTCAAAAACTCAATCAATACAATCAGAGGTATGTGTAGAATCCTCTGCTGTGCATTCGCCATCAATATCACATCATATGCCTGTCTGTACATATGTCCTATAGCACTCCGCGTTTGCCCAGCTGACAACATATATATATTCACTCCCACTCCTAGACTACCGTACATTTTCCCATTGGCAGCCATATCTGTGTTTGCATGACTGTGTACGTGACGTCCACTACACATGTCAGTCATCATTGTGGTACTATGTTGAACACATTTGTTCACAATCGTACACCTGTAGCTTTTATATATCAGTGTCAAAACTAGCATATTTGTTAAATACATTATTAATGCACCTGCTAAATTCGACTGTACGAGTTACGGGATAATGAGGGGTGTGACAGGAAGTGCGGGGCGGGGGCCAGTTTCATGTCGCCTACTTAAACTACGCGGTTACTTAGCGCTACGCCAGTGCGTAAACTCCAATTCTTGCTTAGCTAAGTAGTTGCGTAAAACTAAGCAAAGCGGGTTTCATGTAGCGCGCATGACCTATTTCTTATCTAAGAACGCGCGTAAAGCTGTCACGTGGTTAGATTCGTCATTATGAAGGGGTAATCCCAGGGATTCCCATTCCCATATTCCCGTTTTGCAACATGGCGACAGCACGCGACGCAGCCGGTGCCATTAAACGGGAAAGAAAAACAAACTTCAATAATGATGGAGTTGAGCTGTTTAATTGAGGAGTATGCACAGCATGCGTCAGTTTTGCAATACAAACTGAGCAACAATGTCACAAATTTGCGAGAAAAAAACAGATTTGGGACGAAATAGCCACGAAAGTGAATTCGCGTGGCAACGAACGGCGCACCGTGGCCGAATTGAAAAAAACAAGTGGGCGGAGATGAAGAGCGCCAGCCTCCGCATCATCTCCGCTCGTCGCTACCCCAAGACAGGGGGTGGCAAGAAAGAAAAAGAGCCGTGGTATGTCAGCCTGGTGCTGGACATACTTGGTGTTGACACAGCCCTCGTTGAAGGCATCGTGGGTAAGTAGATGGACCAGTTAGGGCTATTGACATTGTTCAATGCGAGTATCACACACACACTGATACAGTATTGGCTATTACTGTTGGTCAGCAAGTGATTGATTATTTTTAGTATGTGTAGGCATATGGCCAGTCTGCGTCACCAATAAACATAAATTAAAATAAAACAGTCTAAAAGAGTCCAACACAGATTAACACAACATTATTTATTAATAATGTTAGGTTTTTTACGAACGTTCAATACATGAATGGATCCATGTTCTTATCCAAAATCACCAGTGAACAGACTGATTCACAGCTTGACGAATGGCACATCTACAACTGCTCCTATCTCAGATGCACACACAGTGTGGTTCTACAAGCCCTTGATTACGATTCCTGCTGATGTGTCAAGTATCTGTCATTAAGAAATGCAACATACTGTGGAGCCTAATGAGCCTAAGCTAATTAGTTGATTGATTTTCATCTTGGAACTGTGTAATAAGATCAACTTATTAAAAAATATCATGGTCCTACAAATAGCATGCTGTTGTTAATATTTAAGAATAAAAGCCAAAGATTTCTGACATCGTCAGCATAAGCAAAACAGCTTATCTTTTTTGAAAATGATTAATGTAGAACCGCACTTGTATATTAATTAAACCATGTTTCATATGTGAACATACAAGTAGTTTTTAATGTGTATTATACAGGTGGAGTGGATTCAGCAGACACTGGTCTGTTTGGAGAGATTTACCTGGTGCAGCCTGAAGGTCAAGGTTAATATTGGAATATAATACATATTGTTATGTAAACACAATCAGTCATTTGTTCATGTTGCATCATATTTTAACGAAAATCAGTATGTCTGTCGGGAGTTTGGTCTAAGAAATTGGCGGGAAGTACGTGGGAGCCAGATAGGTTGTCCTCAAAAATGGTTGGGAGGCAGGAGATAGGATTGGTGGGAGGTAAACCCTCAAAAATGGTTGGAGGCGGGAAATTGGCCCCACATACAGGTGGGAGAATGGAGGTTGCCCCCCGCCCCCCCCCCCCAAGTTATGTGGGAGATGGCAGATTGAGACCACTGGGGGAAGGCAGTGTTAGTTGAGCCATTTTTCATTCTTTTCAATGTCTAGGGCGCAATCATATTCACAATTCAAAATTGTTTTACTCACATAAACTATGATTATTAGCATATAATTTTGTACCAAGATAATATAGCTAGCATGCATAGATAATTATATATAGCTGATTTAAGGTTTGGTAAGCTGGCTCAACTAACACTTGGGGTACGGTGAACCACAGTGTTGTGGAAGTTGTGTAAATGGTTTGATTTGTATATTTTACGTAGCTATTGGACAAAAAATTCATAACAACTCAGCCAACACATCTACCCAATGGGCACAACACGTCTCTGACAAGTATACATGCTTAATTAATACGTCAACGCACTTATTTAATGATTTATAGACGTATAGCTAGGCCAATCGCAACCAGTGTAACTAATTGCTAATATATTGCTTTGTATCTATCCGATGTCCCAATTTACTCGGAAAAAAAATAATTCCTTGATGTATTTTCTGGTAAAGAACACTCGTCTTCGTTCTTCGCCCCAACACTATATTTATCTAAAATTCATATATTGCAGAAAAGAATAATACGTGTAATTAGTCATGTTGGATTTAGAAACCACACAGTTTTATTTAAGGCATATAAAATTATGAACATTTATCAACTAAACAAATATGTAAGCTGCGTGCTGATGTATAAACATAATAGGGGTATGTGACCAAATATATTTACTGACATGCCTACACATCATATCACATTACACAGTCATAAATTGAGACAAGAAACATTTTATAAAATACCATACTGTAAAACCAACACCAGACAAAATACACTGGCATATGTTGGTCCCAAATTATGGAATACTATTGTCATAAAGAACCACCTGGGTGATTGTACGTCTATTTATATATTTAAAAAGACAGTGAAACATTACACCTGGGGAACCTACGAACAAGATTACTATAGTCAAGTGTGATATACCAGTATAATTTAGTATAATAGTCCTATGTATTTTATATGTGAATGACTTATTTGTGGTAACTTTTTTTATCATATCTTATTACAAACAATTTATTGATTAGACAATTGTGGTATACTTGTAGTAGAAATCACTTGTGAATAACTATTGGTTAACTTAGTATTATATATTCAATGTGTACAGCCTAGTTAATATTCTAACAGTAGCTGCTGTACACTGGTCTACTATAATTCACTTGTGAATAATTTCACTTATTGATTTATTTTTTTTAATAAAGAGTAGACATCGTGGCGCATAATATATTTCATTTATAATTGAAAGAGGAAACAAAAGCAATTTGCTTCTTATCCATTGTCTTAGATGTGCTTAATAGTTGATCGGCTGATTGATTGTATGTAAATATATGAATTTTTGTTATTTGAGACAATAAACATTATTATTCTTTAACCGTTGCTCAACTAACCCTCCTTTAGTCCTTGGATGGCTCAACAAGCCACGTTTCGAAAATTAAGCTTATTTAATTAACTTCTCGTTAATCATGAAGTTATGTAAATAATCTTGTTCTTTGTGCATAGTTAAACCATTTGTAAGTGCACAAACAATAAACAGGGTCGAAATAGCGGCAGCCCGGTAGACCGTGGCTACCAGAATTTCCGTCGGACTACCAGACTATGATATAAGAGGAGCCAGCCACATGTTGTTATTGACAAAGTTTCCATTGGCCGTCGCACTTCCCAGGCACACAAATCCAACCATACGGTGTACAACATGTGCCAATTCTAGCACGCACGCACGCACACTATCACCGGAGTAGGACAATTAAAGTGTTGTTTAAGGGTGTGAGATTATTATTCACAAAGTTAATATTAATAACAGCGTACAGTGTGTAATGCATTTAATTTACATTTAAATTTAGTTACTCCTAAATATAATATATATTGCTTAAGATGAAGCCATTAATCGTTAAAACAAAGGGACTGTTTTATAATTCAAACACTTTAATATTTTTTATATTTGTAATTATCTAGAGCAACTTGGAAAATCCTTGTTATATCCCTGCTAATTATACAACATTAAGAAATAATAGCATTTTAATTAAAGGTACAATCCCGAATATAATCTGGACATGTCATGGTGCCATGTTATTTTAATGTGTAACTTAAATTGTGTAACAATTAGCATCAGTGTAGGAAGCTGTTGGATGTTAATTGGGGGTCTAAGTTGTTTAGGGGGCAGCCGTGGCCTAGTGGTTAAGGTGTTGGACTCTAAATTCATGGGTTGTGAGTTCAAGACCCACACTGGTCACGGTTCGTTTTCGAAGCTTAGGCAATTTCGTTTACCCTACTTTGCCTCAGTCCACTCAGCTGTAAATGAGTACAAACGCTGTTTGGAAGGTACCTGCGATGGACTAGTGTCCCGTCCAGGAGAGTCAGTATAACTGCACTCTAAGTTGCTTCGCACTACAGAAACCAGGTTTAAGCACTGGCCATATAAGCCTTCATGGCTTCCTAAGGCGTAATGCCTGGGGGATGACTTTACCTTTACCTAAGTTGTTTACTGCAAGCATATTAGGGGCCAACAAATACCCACCAAACATATTTGTGGCCCCCTCTCCCCCCCAGTTCCGATACCCATAGGGCTGTGATTAATGTGTAACTTAAAATGTGTAAAAATTAATGTGCAACTCAAATTGTGTCAAAGTTAATGTACAACTTCAATTGGTCAGGTGTCTTTCCTGAACAATATTCGCACATTGTTTGTTCCATCAAAAACATGTGAGTTTGCGAAACACATTAATTGTTACATAATTTAAATTATGTATACATTACAAGAATGATTACTTCAATTAAAGAAGCCAGTACGATTTACTTTCCATTTTATTTCCATCATTAATCAATGACACATTAACCAACCCTACACGTGGGCTACCATATATGTCTGCGGGCTACCAGATATTTCAGCCAGGTAGCCCTGCTGGTTACCTAGATTTTTGGAGTTATTTCTACCTCTGTTTAAAGTATGGTCACGTGTGTTGATAGTTAACACACTAGCATACATTAACTACAATTACCAAAAGTTTCGAAAAACATTAAGAAAAACGTTTAGCTCACATGAACTGACAGTTGTGACAAATGTTACCTATTCTACGTCAATCGTGTTCTAATAACATGTTCAGTCACTGGGTGGTACCATGTAACTGTCGCTGCTGCAGTTTCCCTGGAAACATGAGTGGCTCTACTAACCATGCAGTGGCTCAACTAACGTTGCTTTCCCCTACACGCCTTCACTGTCAAAGGGATGAGATAAAAGAGACGCTAATTTTTCTGACAATAATTCTTGTTATTGAATATAGTCACTGAAATAGTCATTGGAATTAGTTCACTTTCGAATTCAAAACATCAATGAGATATAAAACCGATACTGCATATTTGTGGCCTCATCCAGCCCGAGCCTTGGTAACGAAGGCTAAGGAAATGGCACGTAGCGAATTATGGGTAAACTTTGTCCTTTTTGATCGGCCATTTTTATTGCGCCAGCACGTGTAAGTATGATTGGTTAAAATTATACAAATATGTGCAATACCCTTACTTATATATTGTATTACCAGCAGAGATAGTTCTATAAGGTACTGGAGTCGTTGCTAGCAAATTTTAACAACGAAAACAGGCAACAGGTACGTCAATATTGCCGTTTCGTGGGGAGCGGTGGTCTAATGGTTAGAGCACCCGCCTGTCGATCGAGAGGACGATGGTTCGATTCCACCTCCGCCGTTTCGAAGCTTGGGCAACTTTGTTTCACCCCACTTTGCCCGTGGTCCAAACTCCTGCGTTAGCTCAAGATTGGGCTGTTTGGAGTAAAACTACATGAGTTACAAACGGAGGCTTGACAGTTGACTCGGTTGATGGTTCGGCCCATGACGGGTTCGGCACACGCCGACGGATGGTTCGGCCTAGTCGATTCGACCCACGCAGACGGATGGTTCGGCCCACTTCACCGTAGCTATTGAATTCAGCGACGGTCGATTCGGCCCACTCTGGTAGCGGTAATCTAAGGCTAAGCGGGGAAAATCTAAGAATAGTCGTTTCGGCCCACAGCTTGAATCGATAAGAAAGTAAACACTGATTGCGCACAGAAACATAGGCTCACACTAATATAATAATAATCTATAACTATTTATAGAATTGTAGCACAATATAAATAAAGTAACGAAAAGCAGTTGATGTAATAAAATAATGATCCAAACTGAAGTACAGTGAAATTGTTATCTTGACATATCCAAACTTGTTTTTTGAGAATTGTGTGTGTGTATGTATGCGCATGCACACACACATAATGTAGTATTGTAAAATTATGTATTGGTAGTTAAATAGGTAATAAAGAAAGAAATTCCATCCGTTTTCAATCTGTTTTTTTTTTATTCGTTTGAAGATTGTTTTCGATATTTCCCAGAGAAAGGTTTAATGTGTAATACCACCGTAAATATATGTATGATTATTATTAATTAATATTGACTTTACAATTTTAGGTTGTCAACCGACTGACTAATATCAACACATTTTAAACTTCTTTTTTTATGTTTAACAGGTATATTTGGTATTTTCTATGAAATAAAAATGTAGCGTGGAACATTTCGCTGAAACTAGCGAACATAATAAATAAATAATATTGGTTCGAAAACACAATTACAATACAAACAGTTACAATTCGTTAGTCGTTTTGGCCCACAGAGCCCGCTGGCACCGGTTGCATACACATATTTTTTGGTCCATGCGAATGAAAACACTTCATGGTTCACTGGTTACGCCGTTGGATGGTTCGGCCCATGGGCCGAACCCGTTATGGGCCGAAACATCCGACACCCATCAAAGCCAGTTACCAGGGCAGGGGTTCAACTATAAATTGGGTGTTTCGATCAAAATAAACTTTTAAATGTCAACACTAACTGTAGTTGACAGCCATGTTGACAACAAATTTATGGTATACGTTTTCCTAAAACATTGCATGTTTCTAAGGTCTTGTGAAGACTGAAAGGTTGATAGTAAATTGTACCCAAATAAAATGTTAGCCATACTCGAACGCTCCAGTACTACAGTAGGGACATGCACCACGCAAGCACCAAATCAACTTTATCGTTTGATAGTTGCAATGCAGATATGCATCAGAGCTAAGCCTAAGACACGCATTAACCTCGCTACGGTAAAATATGTCAAGACAGTGACAACTGTTGTTGAAGGCGGTGACAAGTATTGTATTAGATGTTTTGGAGGATTGTCACTGACCAGCACAGCAGGGGGACAGATCCTAAACAGTGAAATATAAGAAATAAATAAACTGCGTATATATATATATGTGTAGGATTGATTTAACGGGGCTCGATTTTAATCCATTATTCAGAGCACCCTATATTTTTCTATGGATTACTGGACCTGTCGGTGCAGAAATCTGTTCAGGTTACCACTATATTTGATGTAATTTTGCCTACCATCAACATTTCTGTGATACCCCCTCCTAACATTTGTTCACGCCACATCGTTGGCCAATCAAATTTGTTGCTGATGTCTTCACAAACCCCAGGTGTTGCTCTGATTACATCTTCCTTGCAGAGTGCTCATGTCCGGAAGATCAAATCGTATAAACCCAATGTGACTTCACTGGTAGATTCGCATCAGTGCGTTTCCTGTGTGCA
Organism: Lamellibrachia columna; assembly: GCA_963662155.1. Lineage (NCBI taxonomy): Eukaryota > Metazoa > Annelida > Polychaeta > Sabellida > Siboglinidae > Lamellibrachia > Lamellibrachia columna. Next base: position 31,450,944 of record OY759262.1, read on the forward strand.
TAACACATCTCACAGCTTTTTTAGCTACAAAATTAATAACGTTATTTCCAGCATTTATGCCATTTCATCTAAATATAATGTGTTGGATAAGCTATACAATTTGAAAACAATGGAAACTTAGGTAAATTTTCTCAGAAATGAATGCATCTATTTTTTAGTGTAGGTTATATTGCGATAATATCGTCTACCATCATCTTCACGTATGAATAGCAAAGTAAATAGTAATACAAGGAAGTCAGTCATTAAATAGTATTTTTAGATGAACCATAAAAAACTGTATGTTGTATAAAATGCACAATACATACCATATACAGAGCACAGTAATAATAAGCGGTATCACATTTTGCGATGCATATGTTGCGGTTTGCTAGTCAACTGCATTTTGTATCGCAAACTATGCGATGCAATGTTCGTGAATAATTTTGTTTTGATCAAGCAGTAACTGTCGTCACATGCATGGGCGCCGCCATTTTTCTTGCGCAAAACTGAAATGTATTTTTAACAATGCATAGTCCTCTAGCGCACTACTTGCTAGAGGGGGTTACATCAATTCATTTGCAAGCATGTGGCAGCATACAGAGTTGTTTCACAGTGCAGGCTCCGAGATTCCGCTAGCCTTTAAAATATTCCGGTACCAGCAACAGATTTTTTTTCAGTACGACACTACTAACGCACACAAAACACCTGCAATGATGTCTGCGAGTTCAAAACGTAGCATCCCTTATATGTTGTACACCTGTCGAAATTACAGGTGTTTGCAGTCGCAACAATAAATTGTAACGGTAACTGCCGTCAGTGTCTGTGTAATCTGTTGCGAAATCTACGGGCGCTCACTACAACTGTTTACAGTATACCATAGAAATTGCCCCCTGGCTCCCCTTGCCAGCTGACCCCTGGCCCCCTTGCCAGCTGACCCCTGGCTCCCCTTGCCAGCTGACCCCTGGCTCCCCTTGCCAGCTGACCCCTGGCTCCCCTTGCCAGCTGCAAGACAAACGCCTGAATCCAATCGCAGCCCAACTTGTTTATATGGTAATTATCATCTATCCAATAGGGGTGGTGGCATGAAAGGTGGGAAAACATAGGGGACAACCCCAGCACTTGTTGGGTTGACACCGCAATAAACAAATGGCTGCAATCGTTCATGGCATATAGACTAGCTATAGTGGCAGAGCGGGAGACAACTTGGTCTTAGAAGAAATCGTGTTTTCGCATTTTGAATATTCCGCACAACATTTTAACACGTTGCTGCTGGATGTTTTTTCTGAATAAAAAAGTATAAATTAATATTTTATTTGTAACAGATGTCAACCCTCCCAATATCAACGGGAGGCTCCCTATTTTATGTTCGATTCCCGATATGCCATTTTATGGCATCAAAACCTTCCGGTAACAACGCCTTTTCCACATATAAAATCCCATTAATTAAAAAAGCATCGCAAAGTAGATTTATGCCACCAACAACCGAGTTTATTGCTCTAGTTATTAGTGCCTGGGAACATAGAGCCATATGGTGCACAACACGTGGTAATCCATTTTAAATTAGTTATTTTGTGGACCACCAGATTTTTCGAATGATTACTGAATTTAACACGTTGGTAATCCATCTGGTTTACTAGACATTTCTCCTTGAAATCTACTCCTGTTTAACCCTAGGAGTGACCAATGATACATTTCCATGGTGTGCACAAATTGTAGTTATTCATAAGGGTGCTTCTAAAAAAAAATCATAACATTGCTAATAATTATTGCACAAATGTGATTGAGGTATCAAGTTGTTGCTAAAAAAGACAAACTTTATTATACTTAAATTGTAAAAACTAAGGCACATAATCTTATCATGGGGATATTACTGTTTGAATTTCATCCAAAAAAGAAAGCAACAATTTAAATTTTCACCCTACTACCAGATAATCACCGAGTAGCTATATGTCCCTATGTCAAATGGGAAAATGTAGCCATACACATTAGCTACAAAATAAAACGAACATGAATCGAATATGTTGAGAACTTTTATTTTTATGATGTTTTCCAACACTTGGCTGTACCGGTTCAGACATGCCCATTGGTCCCGCGTCGTTTACCATACCGTCATTACCTGATTGTGCGGACTGAATTCGACTCAGTGGTCACTCGTAGGGTTGAAGCTATGCAAAACTGCTCTTGGCGGATATGGTAAAATATAGCACTGTAAATGGATACATGAAAATAAGTCCATCAGAGCAGCAAAAAATGAAAGGCGAGCCTTTTGTCTACCCAAATGTTTGCTGCCAGATTTGTGATCACAGGGACAGACGAAAAACAAACTCTTGAAGTTTTCTCTTGAACAGCGGTGCATCATAAAACGTCATTACCTACCTTCTAAACAACGTTACTGAGATCAGCCCACACCAGGCCTAAAAACTGTCATTTAAAACAGGTTTGCATTGTTGTTGCAGAATCGACCCACGATGCAGCTGTTTGTGCGTGCCCAGCAGACCCACGTGGTTGACGTGACTGGAGATGAGACTGTTGGTGATATCAAGGTAATTTAAAGTGTCATCTTCGTGAATTAGTTATGTACATTTTAATGAATTTTGTGCATTGTGCTTGTTTAAAAGAAGTGCGCAGTTTATGTATAGTATATGGTATAGTTGTGCATGCAGACACCAAGATCTAAGTAATATTGGTTTAGTTACCAGTGTAGACAAAATGAAGGTTATTGGAATGTCATCATTACAAAAAAATACCAACGTGTATTCAATTTTGAACAACACTAGGTTCAAAGAATCAAACACAAAAGATAATTATGTTTTAGGAACATCTTGAACCCACTTGTAGAAATTTACATTTGAGATTTCCCAAATCAATTATTAGGCTGTCACTATTCAGTCAGCTGTAATAGTTTTTATTTACCATCCTCAATAGCCACCCAGGGAGGCTGCTGAGTACATCATTACCCCATGGCATGGGATAAACTGACATATCCACGTTTCCTCAAGTCTTATCAGCCACAAGTATCATAGTACTTCTACCACCCCTTGCTCTAGGATGTTATTTATTAAATATTACAAATGTACCGCAGTACTACGACAGTGGGGGAGTACTAAAGTACAGGAGTGCAAACTTGGCGGTGTTGGATGCCATTGACAATAATATTTATTTAGGTCTGCATGTATTGGCTGTAGTCAGTGTCCAGTATTGTCCATAATGACCATAAACAACATTCATGTGTTTTGGCTAGGCTGAGCTTGCCAAGGCTGAAGGTCTGCCTGCTGATGAACTGGTGTTCTACTGCGGTGGCAAGCCTATGTGCAACGAAGATATCCTGTCTAACTGCACCAACCTTGCTACGCTAGATGTTGAGCTTCGGTTGCTTGGAGGTGAGGGCTAATGGATTGTATTTATATTGCATGCAAGTTTTGAAGAAACCTATTGTTTAGAATTGGAATTTTCTTGTCCTGCATTCCTATTTTTCAACTAATTAAATATGCGATATTTGCCTTTATGTTGGCACTGAAATGTTACTAGAGAAACATTTACATTTTGTGTGAATTAATTAAGTTATTCTAAACTCAAATATACAACGCTGCTAGTTATAAAACGGAAATGCTGTGAAATTGTTGGCTGAAAGGTGATTTTGCCTCACCACTTTTAAACTCGTATCTACTTTTGTGGTATACAAATTATATGTCTGTTGATACTTGTAGCTAAATTTCCATGTGCTTCTTTTCAGGTAAAGTTCATGGCTCCCTGGCTCGTGCTGGAAAGGTGAAGGGACAGACACCGAAGGTAGGCTATAGTAAAATGCTCTGCAATTATAAATGTGCATCTGCAGTTTATTTGCTTTGTTATAGAATCAGAAGTAGTTCTTTTACTCTGAGATCGGTTGCTCTCATCATTCTGTTTACATTTTAATTCTAGTGGTTGGAGAAATATATGTTTATGAATGGTTTAATTTGACCGCTTGTACAAGAATAAATCAAGTGGTGTATGTACTATTACTTGATAGCTAAGCAGTGTCATTTTCTTACTGTATTCTGCTTTTTTTATTTGGAATTCACGTTGGCCATTATAAATATCATAAATTTGTCAACATGGCAAACACATAAGCTGCTGCACTTATTACAATAAGACACAATCTCAAGACAAGAAACCAGTATTTTCTAACCTCATACCCCCAACATGAAACTTTTAATATTATCAGGTGGCACTCCAGTCGTCATAATGTAAAACTGCAAGTCGGCACCCTTATGAACTGTGCATAAACATTGATGTACAATGCTAAACAGCTGCAGCCGCTCACCTCCCCTCGCTCCGTTAAACCAATTTCATTTAGTATCAGTGTTTTCAGATGGCACCTTACTAACAACTAATTGAGTGGTTAGACTTGTGTATCACTAATCGGCATGCTTTAACATGGTCGTGCTGTTCTCGTACAGGTGGAAAAGCAGGAGAAGAAAAAGAAGAAGACCGGCCGAGCCAAGCGTCGTCTGCAGTACAAGCGTCGCTTCGTCAATGTTGTTGCAACATTCGGCAGGCGAAAGGGACCGAATTCCAACACACAATGAGATACCTTTCTTGTGATCTTCTTTCCACAAAGCTGCAGTTTGTCACGTAAATTGTGGAAGATTATAAAAATGGTACACTAATAAATGAATTGTATGTGATCAAAATGTGTTGTTTGTGTGAAATGTTAAACAGATTTTGCACGAGCTTGTGCTTAGCTTCCCACAAAGCGAAATTTGGCAGGAGAAAGAACGCTGATTTCGTCGCCACTAAGTGTACAAGCGACGTAGTCACATGCATCAGCTGGACCACAGCAGCAGACGACATCCTATCATTACCCTCAGTGACATGACAGGCCATCAACACCGACCGATTCATTGCAGTCCTCGCCAAGTGACACCAGACCTTATTTGAGGGCACACGGTCTGTTAAATTAAGAGAATGTGGTTGATCGCATATGACACCCCTGAGAAGTAACAGCTCGCCGAAGACATGCTGAAGCATAATAGGCGCAAACCACTGAAGACTACAAAGAAAGCAGCATGTAAGCAAATAGATGTTCGGTTCAGATTCTGATACATACGGAGTAGTGGCAGACCTACCGATGCCAGTGATGCAGAACATGATGCAACCTCTCTTTCTTGCACCCAATGATTGTATCGTAGTGAAGTTTGCGTATAAGAAGGCCACGCCATGATATGAGCATGATCGTTAAACTCACAGATCGTTAAACTCGCAGATCGTTGAACTCAGATGATCGTTAAACTCACAGATGAATTTACTTACGAATTTGAAATCACCTTTTTGAAATATAGTAAGAAGAGTGTTACTGTTAACCGTTTCACGTTCCCTATCATCTATGTGCCGTTTAATGACATTTGTTGCGTGCTTGCCTTCTCCGACTGTGTTGGATGGTACAGCCCGCACGAAGAAGATGGCGGTGTTTAGTGTTTGAAGGACAAATTGTGTGATTATTAATATTAGCCTGACACTAGAAACTTAAACTTGTAACATTGAACCCATTTTTACGAATTAAGTAAGTGAGTAAGTTACACAATGATAACTAAGCCTTAATAGTTTGGTACATGAAACAATTACTCCCGTGATGTCACTTAATGACGTCAGCAGCGTGCTTGAGCCTGAGCATGTATCCCACTAGTGGGACACCATGGTCGTTTTTTTAATGGGAAATTATTTTATTCTTCTCGATTTTCTTATAAATAATATGTCGATCAACCATAGAGATTTTGGTGGAGCTTAACATGCAATTTTTCATTTTATGATATATAATTATTGTTGGCACTGGAGGAATTTTAAGAAATAAATGTGCATGGACCATGATACCTCGGTACTAAGTTTTACAGTCTGGTTCAATGGCTTCAGCACAGTCGCCGCACGATTGGCCTCCATGCTGGTTTCAGTAATGGGTATAGACGTAAACAGAATACAACCATTAGTAGAATATATAGGTGACTGGTTAATGATGTAACTGGCAATTGGCAAACTCGAAGTTAAGTAGCTCCATCTAGCGATCTTCTTGCTGCAAAACACTAGTTTCGCCATCTAGCGATCATTGTATGCTACGATCCCGCTATTTTCTTGTAACATTTCTCTTACCAATTACGTGTTTATCTACTGATTATTTCGAAAAGTAACTGCAATGTTGCCATTATTTATATATATGTTTTTACATTTTCAATAAATATACTACAATTAAATTGTTCACTAATAAAATGTTTATCGTTGTTATGTGGGGCAAAAAGAACGCCAGACTCGGCCAGGTGTTTGATGTTAATGTTAATGTTTGGCATTGTGCAATTTTTTGTAATTCTTCTACACGTTTATGACATATAATAATGCCTAGTGACGTAGATACATTGATGGAAATGGGGTTTCCAAAGAATAGAGCGTAAGCGATTTCTTTTATTTATAGCATGCAGTGCAATGAAATAGCAACCGTATTATCGCTCAAATCACGCCTGTGAAGTACGTTTCTGTTTCACCGAATCCGCAACTTTTTATTAAACTGCAGGATTATCACCAAACCATTGAGTCACATCTCCAGTTGCTTTTAATTTAATATTCATTTATGATATATTTGAACGAATTATAGAAGACTCGTGCCATTTAAATTTTAACAAGAAAGTTTTGGTTTTAACCTTTTGTTTACAAAACTTTTATACAAAAACAAAGCCATGGTATGGGCATGGTAATCTTGTACTTATGGAGCACTTATTATTACGTCTTTATATTTAATTCATACTTCGTTTTATCTATCCCAAAACGTTAATTCCATCACACTACATCACATGTTAATTGCGGTACACAAACGGCATATATTATTATCAACTATTATGTTTTATCGTATGTTTTATGACGACGCTTTACCCCAGGTTTTTACCACACTTGGCAATCTGGGTCCATATATTCACAAAGAAATAAAATTATTGCAACACATGCAAGAATTTACGCAAATAAGGCAGAAAACCATCTTAATTACGAAAGTTTTTAAATTACTATTCTCAGAGGACATACGTTTGTTTTCAGCTGGGAATATGTCAACTATTTTATTTATTTATATATTTTAATGGCCTTTTAGTTTAGTGATAGGCTTAAGCTAGGGGCTGGTGCATCAAAGAGCTTTTATTTATTTAATTTTACATGATTTAGGATGATTTATCCTTGTTACATGCTGATTTATCCTTGTTACATACTTATTACAGCATTACGTTGTCTTATTGTGGAAACTGAGAAGGCAACATCAAGGACTGAAAAGTAAATAAAAAAGCAATAAGAAGGACAAAAAACCCCAACTTCCCAGATCTGGGTGTGTTGGGTGCGAAGCTGATTCCAAACCTGTTCATCGTCGAGGTGCACTTTCTCCTGGATGATGTATGGGACTAAAAGACTCCACCGTGCAAGTTGCACTTCAACCTCTTCGTTTGAAGAAGTTCTGGTCTAAAATGAGCGTGTCTTATCTCTATGGGGCTGATGTTCCCATGAGGCCATTGTTGGTGTTTCCCACGACCCTCCCACATATCTCTGGGAGCATGGATTTTCGGTATTGTTCAGCATGAAAAACAAATTTGGTGCCAGAATGTTCGTGAATGATAACCTCAGAGTCTCCCTGTTCTAAACTGTACCCATGATTGAGGCCCTGTTTTTGAACAAGCAAGCACGGCCCTCACATTGAGTTTGTCAAATAGATTGTCTGACTGCAGTCACTCATATGAAGTTTCCAATTTGTCTACTGTGGTAGGTTTGTTGCCAGTCTCATGCCAGAACAGCACTTGCAGTATCTTGTTGAACCTGTTTTGGTGTTATTCTCCAGTGAGAAGGCTCTGCACAAGACCAACCACCGGGGAGTGCAGGTGGCGATGGACTGGTGAGTGGCTAGTTCCATGTCTTGTTTTTACTTCAACAACTCATTAGTATAACTTAGGGAAGATAGTAGAACTATAGAGCATGAAGTATCAGTGGTAAAAGAACAGTATAGATTGGATAAACCATGTGATCTACTGATTGTGTAGATGCCAAGTGTCAATATAATTAAAACAGAATTGGCAGATATCAGACATAGATGGACCACACGTAGATAAACAATTGTTGGACTCTTGATAAGCTAATGGCTGCCATCAGCAAAACCTATGATTCCTAACTACTGCAAGTCTTATGCATAATTATGTTTCTAAAATTAGCTTTTGTTCTTTCAGGCTTTTTTCGCATGCAGACGATCCTGACATAGATGACCCATTTGAAGCACCCAAAGGTCACACCCTAGGAAGCCCACCTGATGGTACTGGTTAGCTCTACAATGTTCTGTCTACCCGGTTAAAATACTGGCAACGTGTGGTTGACGATGTGTCTTACAGTAGTAAATTAATTATGACAGTTTTAAAGAGTTACTAAGATTGACGGAATAATTTCATTCAAGTCACAGCATTTTGTGCAGAAGTAATTAGTTGTGGCAAATATACATGCATAGTTGATGCATCATATGTTAATGGTGTTTATTAACATTTTGTACTAGTCAGCAGTTTTGTATAAGGCTTCCAGCTAGTGGATGTTTCTCAACATATATTTTAAGTGAATTTCATTTCAATGAAGTTTACCTTGGTAAAGAAAAGTAACCATATCAGGAAGAAGCAACAGAAAATAAGTGACCATTTCAGATTGGCATTATAGTCAAATGGAAGAAGTCACATACCTGTACATGTTTTTTTGGGGTAGTAAATTTAAGTTCTTAAATGTTAGCATTTTCCATGAAGTTACTGTTTTCCTTTTCCTTGAATGATTGAATGATAATTTAATGTTATTTGTCTGCTTTCAGAAGCAAGTGCAGAAGGGGAAACTACTTCAGAGGGCGGAGACCCAACAGCACAATCACTCAAGTGTGACGAGTAAGCACATTTAAGTCAGTGGGGCATGACCAAAGAAAAAACAATTCTACATATCAGTGCTAACATGGCAACACAGTAATAATAAAGTAATTAGTAAAACTTCTGATATTATAGTAATATAATGTTTTAAGTATGTCTTCCTATTATTCTTATCTAGAATTCTTTTTTTTTTCAATCAGTGTCATTGAAATTGGAGATTCTTCAACATATTACTCCTATAACTCTTATTTATGCATGGTAGAAAGTTCTTTCCCTCGTGTTTAAATGTGCTATAATTCGGTCTTCATTTGCACTGCATTTAAATAAATTTCATGTGAATTTTCAGTAACATATTTCAAATGTGATTAAAATGTCAACACATTTTTAAATGGTCCATTGAACTGTTGTACTTGTGTTTTTAGGTAGGTAAATTGGTTCGTGTAGTATCACTGTGTTTTGTTACTTGCAGTTGTGGAAAACTGCTGAAGACGCCAGAACAGGCGGAGTTCCACGCCACCAAAACTGGACATACAAACTTCTCTGAGTCAACGGACAAAATCAAACCGCTGACAGAGGAGGAGAAGCAGGAACAACTGATCAGGTTCCTTGCGTATCTGCTTTAGGCCCCACGTCCCATGATGCTGCAGTGCTCCTTCTATCATCTGTTCACTCTTTAGCCACCTGTATCGCTTCAGTCCATGTCTTCCATGTCACTTGAATTGGAATGTGTCCAGCCTGTGATTGCCACTCTGGTCAGGTTGGGCAGGCTCTATGTTTGGTAGGATCTTATCACATTTGCTACATGCATCTGAGTGTTACACACCTGTAAGACTGCCTACATAAATCCATAAGATCTGCAAACAAACCCATATGATTATCTACGTCTGCCGGTTTTCTGTGCATGCTCAAAAGAGCTTGCCATGTAAACTGGGAAATATTGTTTGAATCTTGTGAGATTTTGGCACAGCTGACAGTACGCAGCTCAAATATTCATGAGAATCGCTCTTCAGATGTGTTTTGATCTAATAGGCTGTTATTTGCAAGTTGTTTTTAACAAACATGGGCCTTGTTAAAAATACACAAAACCATAAGGAAAGTTTCTTACGCTCTTAAAAACATCAAATTTAAGAAAAACTATTAGCACTGCAAAGCTTGACAGTGTCTGTCATCAGTGTGATAATTATATAATGTTAATAAATTTTTTATGTACTATGTAGTGCCCCATCCAAACAATTGTTCTTGGTGCTGTACATTAACATTGTCGTAAAATCATTAAACAAATTAAGTAATGTGTAAACATCTTTAATTAAAATAGAGTAAAATATTTTTGTCTACATAAATAGTAAAAAATAATAGCAATAAGCTAACAAATAATCACAATGGTAAATAATTGTATGTTAAAACTGGCTGTTGCTAGGTTACAAGATAAGATGAAGGAAAAGAGGCTGCAGAAGGAGAGACTGGAGAAACAGGAGCAGGTAGAGAGGGAGAGGCTGAGAAGGATGAAGGGGAAGGAGATGGTTGCCATGAAGGCCAAGTACGTATGGGACAAAGTTAGGATGTCGATCAACAGTAATATTGGTCAGTTGGTTGATTGTGACAAAAATCTTGTTTCATCTATACAGATCTGCAATTAATGCTGTACAGACTTTGTAACTGAACATACAATCACATGGTTAAATAAATTACAATTATCTGGTTGTTGTTCAAACAGTTCTGTTTATTTGTGTGTTAATTTATTACAAATCTGCAATTTGTTGATACCAACGGAGACCTGTGTTCTACCAGATTTGTTCTAAAGATGTAAAAAAGTGTGTTACTTTAAAGAGAATGTTGAAAGAACTATTAATAATATCGTAGTTCATTTCTTTTATTTAGTTTACATTTTGATTTATTGTTTGAAGATTGTTTTTTATTGATAATTATATCATCTCTTTCTGTGTAACACTAACAGTTTTTTCTACATTACATTGATATTTTTTAATTCTTTTAGTTGGTGAAGTGACAAATATTACAATTCTTAATTTTCTGGAAATTATGATGAGATTGTCAGAAAAAAGAACCAAGGTCCAGCACAGCCATGATAGCCTAGGCTAGAATGTAAAATAAACTACTGTTATGTTGTAGGATTGAAGAAGATGAAATGAAGAAAATTGCTATGGAGAAGAAAAAGGAGAAGATGGAGGAGCGATTGGCAAGGTGTGATTGCAGTTGCCATAACTATTTCTAACGATGACAACTTTTGGCACTATTTGCAGCATGGTATTGCTTAATTTGATTTATTATGAGATAGAGTAAATAATATATTTGGAAAACTTATATAAATTTCAGTTGTGTTTGCAGACAGTGTGAAGAAAGATAAGCATTAATTTTAATGTACAAATAACCAATTTATATAATCACTTCGGGCCAGAATACGGGAATACGGTATGATGCGAACAGTCAATGTTTCGTTCTAGTAAATGGCTGATTCCGTAATTGTGATTCTTTTAAGCGGAGTATACTATGATATTATAATAACATATTTTGCGTTGTGAACAGGCAAAAGGTGAAGGATGACATTGAAAGAGACAAGCGGGAACGAGCGGCAAAGGTGTGTCCTTTTGGAAAGAGGTCCTTTTGTACAACTAATCTCGTAAAATATTGTTTAACTTTTAGTGGTTTAAAAAAAACGTGTTTTAATATTTCTCTAGATTTATAAAAAAAAACTTTCCATGGCATGGGAGAATTCCAACAAAAATATATTAATAATTGTGGTGATGCCCTTTTTTGGCATATTATACATATATTTTTAAGAAGGCTAGCTAATTACTTGAACATGTTTAAGATTTTTTATTTGTTTTACAATCAACATAGCTTAAAAACTGTTCTTGTTCAGCTTTTGAAAAAATGTTGCATTGCAACAACCATTATATTATTGATATATATAATTATATTAGCAAAGCCTTTCCTCCGTCATGCACCTCCACTTGCAGCAGTGGGGGTCGAGTAACAACATGATATGATTATGAAGCTGCCCAATATGTTGTAGTTAAGATGGAAGATTCACATAAATGTTTATAAAAAAAATTATTTCTGTTGGCAAAAATTATTTTTGTTTATAAAATTTATTTGTGTTCATAAAATTTATTTCTGTTGATAACAGTTATTTCTATTTACATTCCCGGGTGATTAATAATAATATATCATCTCTCGCAGTTTGGTAGGGCAAGTACGGAGGCTCTACCCACCGTCCCCCCCACAGTTGCCCCCACCCCCCCTGTCCCCTCTCCTGCCCCGGCGCAACAGAGGAACTACGACCAATGCAAGCTACAGGTAAATGAATCGCTAAGTTTCCTACCCCTTTCTGGTCTGGTAGATATCATGTTGTCCCTGCCATGATTCACCAACCTAAATGAATAATTGACAGGTTCTCTTTTTCGTATTGTTGTATAACAAATATGTTTTAGTATCTTTCTATGCAAGCAATGTTAAGTTGGAAGGAGCATATCATTGGCGTCTGTTTTGAATAGTTTTCACTTTATGAATCAATATAATTCCTTTCTCAACCATAAAACAACAATAGTCAGGTCCACAGTAGTCCTGAATCAAATTACTTCTTTCTTTAACAAGTTAACATTGGGGAAAAAGGATTCCTGTGTTATTTAAAAGCACCTTTTGAAGAGGTTGCAAGTTGACCTAAAATCGGAAGATCTCCCTCTCTGTTGCTAAGGAAATCAGCAACTTGTGGTGACAAAAAATTTATGAACGACCAGAAGACAAGACACTAGAAATAGAAAGAAAATGGCAATTTTCCAACTTCTGAAATTTCAAAGAAAGCTCAGAGCTTGTGAAAAAATTTAGTTTAATTGTAGGAGGGCACTAATGTAAGATTACATTTATTTTCTTGTTTTACAGAAATTTGGGACATTTAATTTATGGGGAGACATGGCAGCTAGAATTATGTTTTTTTTATTACTCAAAATGTGTTTCATCCGTATTACAATAGCTTTGTATGTTTACTATCAATAAAGTTCACTTTTATAACAATGACGTACCTCTAGATTAGTTTTATTCATGGATAAAGCTTGCATCTACCATGTAGTCAATGCTGTCATTCAATCTTTGATGGCCATTTACAAAAAATTATATTTTGGCAACAAGAACACTCTGGAATAAAAATTATATGGTCATCTGAATAAAATTGTGTCAACAAATGTTACATTTAGAATACCGTAACTTTGAAAATTAAGAAGAAAATTATTATATTTTAAGTGTTGTAATTTTTTAGATGGGCTATAATTCCATCATATGGTGGCCATTTTGTTTGTTGCCATGGAAATGGGGGTCTGGCATAAAATGTTGAAGATGATGAGAAGCAGGAACAACTGATTAGGTCTACAGCTTGGGCATACAAAATTACACTAACTATGCAAATAAAAAAACCTATCCAGCTGCCATATCTCCCCTTAATTTGGGAGGTTTTAATAATTTTGCTCTAAATTCAGAATCTGTTCTTCCTCGTGCTGCCTTTATAAAGGGGTGAGGCCAGTTCATGCATCGCAGTACTGCTCCAACTGTTATCCCTGTCCACTTCTTCAGTGGGAGACTTGGAACATGATTATGTTTTTGAACAATCTGTCTCTTCACCAATACCAATCGCTATCACAGGCAACCATGTTGGCATTACAGATTCGGCTGCCCAGTGGCTCGGCCCTAGTCCAGACCTTCAGTGCAAGTGAGCAGCTGGCTGCAGTCCGCCTCTACGTGGAGATGAACCGCAAGGACGGAGGCACGGGTCCTGTTGGGCTGATGACCACGTTCCCAAGGAAAGTGTTCACCGAGGAAGAAATGGACATGCCACTATCCCAGCTGGGTGAGTGACTGGGTTCACACTTCTTCCCCAATTAGATGTTTTGTGCATCTCGTTTAATTTTTGGAAAAAATTAACCTATCTAGTATCCACTACAACATGTTAGGTTATTTGAACCTATCTAGTGTCCACTACAACAAGATAGGTCATTTGAATTTGAACCTATCTAGTATCCACTACAACATGCTAGGTCATTAGAACCTATCTAGTATCCACTAAAACATGCTATGTCATTTGAACCTATCTAGTATAAACTACAACATGCCAGGTCATTTGAACCTATCTAGTATCCACTACAACATGTAGGTCATTTGAACCTATCTAGTGTCCACTACAACATGCTAGGCCATTTGAACCTATCTAGTGTCCACTACAACATGCTAGGTCATTTGAACCTATGTAGTATCCACTAAAACATGCTAGGTCATTTGAACCTATGTAGTATCTGTTGTTAAACTGACTGGCGGCTGTGACTGCGCATATTACTAGAACTATCCACATGCTACAAATTTTAATATAAATTAACCAAATTCACAGTAGGCTAAATTAGATGAGTTTTAAGCATCTACTCCTAGATTCTGTCTAAATGGATACAGTTGTCATGACATTCCTCTGGTCATCTTTTAAGACACATGATTTCTCCGGTTGGTCAGTCAAGCCTTGTCCTAAAATGTCTGTTTCTGGGTCAGAAATGTGTTCGTTGCATAGGTTATTATTAATAAAAAATCTACTCCAGTAATAAATTAGTTCCGTCAATATAGAATCATAACTTTTATTATTCTAGTTATTACATGTACTGCTGCTCATAACATATCATGTAGCAGCTCTTTTTAAATATTAAATTAGTCGACTCTTAGCATTATGTATTCCACTTTCATGCTTTCTTTAGAGGGCTGGTGTTGGGTTAGAATTTCAGATGTGAAAGAAGATTGTGATGCATTGGTGAACCAAATATTATTTCCATAAAACATGCCTTGCTACATGTTTGCTGATGTGTTAACTTTGCTAAGCAAAGCCACTTTTCCTTTTGTAGCGCTGTGAAGCTTTAAATGAAATACTCTGAAAACAAACGGCTACTAATGTACGGCTTCAACTTGTCATTCATTGCTCTGCATTTAAACTACATTTTACCATAACTTATAATGTATTTATAGCAGATGCTGTTGCAGAATATTTTGTTCTCTTTCAGGACTTCTGCCTTCAGCTGTCCTCGTAGTCACAAAGACGCCATGAGTCGAGGTGTATGTAGGACAAAATGCTTTGTGTCAAAGCTTAGTGATGTAGACATACAACTGTCATCTTTTAACATATCTCACAATCCAAGTGACATTCACTAAATCTGACTTCTGTGCTCCTAGCACGATGTGATTTCCACAAAAAGCTCTCTTAAATTCCATATTATAGATATTACACATACTGTATTCAGACTAATAAGTGTCCAGTATACTTGGAAACAATTTGGGCCATGGAAACATTGTTATGGAATCTGTTCTTATAAGTGTACACCAAATTTGTTTCTCTAGACAATGAGATAACTGTGGTAACATTTGGTGACTAGCATAGACCTGAAAAGTGGTGCCAACTGCTTAACACCAGATGGCAGCACTTGTTCCACACTAGCCAAATTACAATCAGTGTGGATCATTAAAAAAGTGTATGCAAATTAGGGCATGTACGCTCAACTGGTCAATAACAAAAAGGGCGTATGCTGATTCGGGCATGCACATGTATTGAAATTTAGAATTTGTGGTCAGATTTTCACTGAAATTTATTCTTAAACTTACCGTTCAGAAATTGTTATGCCTTAAACTTTTATTAATTACCAATTACGACATCCGAGGAGGGGTTGTTGTTGCCAGTGCAGCACATGATGTAACTAACAGAATCCAGACTTCTCTATACTCGTGCCACATCACCCACAAATATTTAATTCTCTTGCATCATTATAAGAAAGGTGCTCGTTTCTCGTGGCTGCATCCTCTGTACTATGCATGAACCCAAAAACAGCCAGGGCTTTGAAACCAGAAGCTTATCCGAAATCACACCAACTTACTGAGTAATTTTTGTCGTGAGAATATTGACATAAAGATACAAAGCCATAACATATATTTGTTTATTTTATAACATATTTGTCTCAAGCCTTAGAAGAATCCTGAGGTAAATTTCTGCTGATAAGTGTTGTTACAACTGTGAAAACACAAAATTCTGTGTTGTATACAGATGATCTTATGTTATTCAGTTACTATGTTTTCAAACTAGTGAATTAGCTTTAGTACATTATTTTGATTGTGACATACATATTTTTAACGATTCTCAGGTAAAAAATGTCAAACAAATAAATAACTAATGTAGTTTTTAATGCACATCTGTCAATGGATTTTGTAAAAATCAAGCTATAAAACCATCATGTCAGACAATAAATAAATAAACAATGACACATCGGTTCTTTGTAAATTCAAAAGTACATTATTCCAAATGGTACCATAATTTTGAACCTTTCTAAGTAAATAATTTTATGCCTGTAGTGTAGTAATTTTATATTAATATTTTGACGTACTCTGTTGCATGAGCTATACATATTATTATAGTAAGAATGTTTAACTATATTTCGTAAGTGGATATGCATAACGACTAACTTGTGAAGTGGGTCAAGGTTCTGGTTCAAGTAAGTTTTAGGATTCACGGCCATTGGATTGCCATGCATTCCCTGAACAAAATGGTGGTTTACCATATTTACTAGAGTTGCGACTAAAATTAATCCTTCGTTTTTACATTCTTCCGTGTATGTTGATATTATGTGTTAAGCTAAATAAAAGTTGATTTCGCATGAAAAAACAACTGTTTTATTGACAATGTATGTGTCACCACTCGCATAGGAAATATAAATTTATTAAAACACAACATGAACCGCCTTTGTAGTTTACATAATACTGCATTTTTATTTAACGTACAGGATGTACAATGTGGAATAGCTCTCAACTGCTGCCAGAATTAACATAAATAACATCTGCCCTCCCATCTCCCCTATACTTGTCTTAAGCTTTCGTACATGGCATTCTGGGTCGAGCCGTGTCAACTTCTCAGAGCTGACATAGCTGGCTCGGCCAACTCTCGTCTGCATTTTGGCCGTTTCCACTGCCTTGCTTTCGGCTACCTTCACAGCAGATGCCAGCACCGTAATTGGCTTCTTCACTGGAGATTTGTTGTTTGATGATGTCATGGACGGCATGAAAAAGATCAACCTACAACAGGCAATCTTGGTTACAAAGAAGTCAACATAGCCTTGTAGCACTGCAGTGAAACTTGTACTAGGGGAAGGCAGTGTTAGTTGAGCCATTTTTCATTCTTTTTGGTGTCTACGGCACAATCATATTCATAAGTCAAAATTGTTTTTACTCACATAAATTATGATTATTGGTAATATATAGCTGATTCAAATAGAGTTGGTAAGTTGGCTCAACTAACACTTGCTGTGGTGTAAGTTGAGCCACATTATAGCCTAAGTTGCTTAAATGCTTTATTTGTATAACTTAGTAGGCCTTGTAAAAAAAATTCATAACAACTCTGCCAGCACATCTACCCAATGGGTACAACACGTCTCTGACAAGTCTACACGTTTCATTAATAAGTTGACACACTGAATTAATATAGACTTATAGGCCAATCGCAATCAGTGTAACTAACTGCTAATATGTAGCTATCCGATGTCCTAATTTGCTCGGAAAAATTAATTCCTTGATGTATTTAGGGGTAAAGAACACTCGTCTTCGTTCTTTAACCGCTGCTCAACTAACCCTCCCTTGGGCCTTAGGTGCTCAACTAGCCCCGTTTTGACAATTAAGCTTATTTAATTAACTTCTCATTAATGTGCGAAGTTGTGTAAGTAATCTTCTTCTCTGTGCAATAGTTAAGCCATTTATAGGTGCACAGACAATAAAGTCTGGTCATGTGCGCTGATGTTTACACACCAGCAGACATTAATCACAATTACCAAAAGTTTCAAAAAACATTAAAAAAAACATACTTTTACCTCACATGTTCTGGCCGCTGTGACAAATGTCACTTATTAATGGCCAGCATTTTTTTTCTTCAAAATATTGGCAAATTGAGGAGCAATGCCACTTTTTTTAATAATCAAAGATATTATAATTCTTGCAAGACTATCTTCAGTATACATTCTGATACAAAACTGGTAGAACATTTTTTAAAGTAGTTTTTTTACGTAATAACCTTCCAAAAATACTTATTTTTTGGCAACAAATATTAATGTAACTCAAACGTTTGATTACTTTGATGTTTTCTACCAGTTTTGTAGAGAAGAATAAGCTGAATAAATGATTCAAAACCTTCAAGAGATATCCTTCTTCCAAATGTGAAGAACATGGTTTCGAGAAAATAGCCATTAAAGTTTGAATAATGAAATTTATGACTTGAAAGAAGCACAAATTACCCACCAATAATAGTGATTTAGATGTGTGTAATTGCTATAAAAAGCAAGCATTATGGATAGTAAACAGAAAGCTATCAGAATATGCTAGAAAGACATTTTGGGTAACTTTTTCAAAAAACCGCTAATTCACGTGCCATGCCTTGCCTTAAATATCTAATTATCACTGTATTGTCGATCATTATTTAGCCAACTACAGCAGCTGGTGTACTTGACCCACAACTGGTAGTTGATTTTTAGAATTCTGACTAATGGAAGTTAACCTGTCAACTGACTTACCATGGTTCAGTCATGGTTCGGTCTCCTGGCTCACCGCCTCCGTAGCTACAGTGAAACACTCATTATCACACAGCATGGTTACTTCACGAGAAGTTAGAGATGTTTGAGGCAATACAAGATCCAAGGACCTTCAGTGAAAGAGCTTGAAACAGTGTAAATTACGAGCCCCATTTTAAAGAGGTGAATATAAAACATTGTATCAAACTAGTTCCTGATACTGTATTATAAATATTCATTGTTCAGATTGAAACAAGTGATATGTTAGTGTAACTATGACACACTGTTAATATGTGTATTAATAACATAAGCATAGGAATGTCCATGTAGCCATAAAAAGTGTTATGTGTTTCTACACACTAGACAGATATAGTAGCTTAATATTTGACTACATGCCCACTGAAATGAAACCATCACTTACATCTGCATAGCTGCAATGCCTGCCCCTAGTGCCTTCAACACTGATAACATTTGCTATTGGTGCCGCCGCAGCCATAAGGAAGATGCAGTAGAGCTAAATAAACAACAAAATAGGAATCAGATTAATTTTATTGATAAATAATCTGGTAAGAATTTAAAACAATTTATTTCTACAGTTGCCAATATTTTCATCAAATTTGATAAATACCTTCAATATAACAGCCTGTTGGATACTGCAGCTATCATCTGCTGACTGATCCAATACTTTAAAACGAAATTATCATGGCAACAAAGAATACATCATGGCCACAATAACGTTTTGTGATATGTGATCATTGGGTGCACATGGCAAAATGTCTGTCAAATTTAATCCACACTGTGTCAACCACCCTTGGATACGAGTACACAATGACACATTTTCTAACAAAGTGCAAAGTAAAAATTGTATAATTAATCCAAGAAACACAAATTAAGATATAAACTCTATGTATTCCATAACAGATGTCTTTGGAACATTGTCAGCAGTGAGTAAAATAGCTAGTGAAAGAAATTTATTGATTTTGGCCACAATTTCCTAAACAGAATTTGATTTAAAGAGAGATGGCAGATGGATAGGATTTTCTTTTTTCATCACTGGCTTACCGGGGTAGTTAACTCTGGAACTCCTCAAAATAACATTTCTAACATTATGAATATTTTGTTCTGAATTTTCAAAATTATGATATTCTAAATGTAACATTTGTTGACACATTTTTATTCACTACCCCCAAGATATTGCACACAACAAAAACATTTTTAGATTATTTTTTGAGAATATGCAGGTGAACACAACAATTCAAACCGCATCATTTTAAATTCCAGTGTGTTGTGCTTTCTCGTTGTCAAAATTTCATTTCTTGTAAATGACCATCAAAGATTGAATGATGACATTGATTACATGGTAGATGCAAGGTTTATCCATGAATAAAACTAATTTAGAGGTGTGTCACTATTATAAAAGTTAACTGTATTGATAGTAAACATTCAAAACTATTGGAATACAGAGAAAACACATTTTGAGTAATTTTTTTGCAAAACACAAAAAGCTGCCATATCTCTCCTTAAGAATTGAACTACTTCCAACCTAATACAGTGGAATCTTGTTAATCTAGACTTAACAATTGAACTACTTCCAACCTAGTACAGTGGAACCTTGTTAATCTAGACTTAAGAACTGAACTACTTCCAACCTAGTACAGTAGAATTTTGTTAATCTAGACCCCTTCTTCCCCAGTGATTATATCTGGATTAATGAGTTTTCTGGACAGATGAATCATGCAAATTTCTTTCCAACATGAACATCAATAAGGATCAAACATCGATATACATATAATATCCTACTGTATCTTGTTCTTATTTTACGATTGTTAGATAATCGATTACCTATTAAAACATTTTTAAATGGTGAGTAGCGTACATTTTATTATTAGTGATATCCAAATAATTGTTGATTGATTACAAATTTCTGGATTGTTGAGTAAAATTAAAGATTGATGCCTGATTTGGCCTTTCAAATCCGGAACACAGATTTCTGGATTAAAGGTGAGTTTTATAGTGATGATTGGAAATTCCATTCCTTTGATATTAGTCGAGATAACAAAGCTTCAGTGTCCGGATTAATGAGGTTCCACATTACAATGTATTACATTATTATAACAGAGCAACTGGTGAACAAGCAATAACGTGAACGAGACTGCACAAGATATGGAGGTTAAGATGACCATGCAAGGTCAAGGGGTCGTTTCACTGACTGCTCTAGATGCACCATCCATTGTTTTCTCAAGCAGCGTTGCCATGGAAATGAAAAATCTGTTAGGAACAACTGCTGGCAATCCCTCAGTCGATGATTGCTATAACGTACATAACCCTTGATTCTACTTGGATGGGTGACTTTAATATTAGAATGTTAAGTTTCTAATTTCTTGTTTACCGTTGCTCACAATTTATTAATGGATCTTCTGTATTTTACACAAACAGGAAGCATTATCCTTCAATGGATTGACATTCCGAGTTTCTTGGAATGTGATATTTGACATAGTGATTACATTTCAAGAAATTGTTGGTATTCGTTCTGAATATTTTGTCTGACTCACTTGGTCGACCGACTGATGTCGCTATGGGCATGTCACGTGACCAAGGTCATTTGACAATGGTGGTGCAACATTCGCCGACCAAAGGCAAAGCAAGTCAGACAAAATATTCAAATCAAACACCAACAGTTTCTTGAGAGGTAATCGCCATGTCGAGTAAGCACTATGTTCTACTCCACACAAAAAAGTTTTATTTTAATTTGTATGGTAGTCTTTGAACAACAGTCTGCCTAGACATATTCAGTGAATTCCTACCATCTGCACCGCCCTTCAGCATAGTAGGTCTACTGCAGTCTCCATCACCACTTTGTGTGTCGAGCTTACTCAGCTCTGTCTCACTCTTAATGATTACCTGACACGCGTTGCTGATGGCTGTCTTGATGTGGGGAACTACACCTGTTGAAGGGGAGACAAGGATAAAGCCCAGTGCAGGGAGCCACGCACCTGCCATATTGCAACAACATCCTATTTTTATATAAAGTCCATGTTTTCTTCTGTTCATCAAAACAATACCTATGTCGAACGCCAATTAACTGATGTCGGTGTAAGAGCAGAAATGCTACGTTTCTCCTAAAATACATTTAATGTTATGCAGATTTCCGTCAAAACCTAGTCGATTTTTTTGATATAGGTATATATATATATATATATATGTATATGTATATATATATATAAATATACACTTGATCGGAATATGAACGCTATAGGCCGGTTAACCAATGACAAATGTTTTATGATTTGTATGGCTTTATACAGAATTTCAAGTCAAAAATATGGCTTTCAACAAGCAAATGTATTACATAATTATGACTTTTGAAGTTATCATGACTGTAGCACCAACACATGGAAGTGATTGTTTCTAACATCACAAATGGTGAATCAATATTTTAGGATTTATAACTGTTATAGTCTAGCTAACCGTGTGCACAGGCAAACTGGCCCTCAGAAAAAATCTTGTATAATTTGATAACAAAATATGCTGACGAAGAAAATGATGTGCTGAAATGTAAACTTTCTTCTATATATTCTTGTGACTCATCACGTGGTCCCACTGCGGTCGCTTCGAACCTTTGGCAAGTTTGATCACCCCACGTTGCCACAGTTCACTCAGCTGTATGAAAGAGTACCTGGCAATACAGACAGTGGTGGATATGTGAACGAATAGCCTTCGCGCTGCAATTGCAGCGTGGCTGAATACTTCCCAAAGAAGTTGAGATGGCCTTGGAATGAACAGGTCTGCCAGGGGGTGAAGTGTAAAGCGCTTTGAGCGGTCCTAGTGACTGGATACCACACTATATAAGAACGTACCTTTTACTTGCATTTAGTTCTGTTCCTGACATCTCCGTGTCTAGAGAGCGGTCATTGATGTCTGGACATATGTAATTTTGCATGGGGTCTTTCTCGTAGTGTCACCTTTATAAAAAGCAGGGGAGTTATTATTTTCCACTGCTCCCTACCAGCAACCTTCTCTCTTCACTTTTCATTGTCCTCTGGCTTTTTCATATCCCTCTTAACAGTCTTGTATATTACCCCCTTTCCTGCAGCCTCGCTGTTTTACCCCCCTCTACTCTCTTTGGTAGTGTTGACATAACAAAACTAAGTGAAGTGGACATTTACACTGATGTTTAATTTAAAGAAATGTTTAACCATTGTATTATTCTCAAGTGACATTATGCTAAGATAGTTTTGTGATATGATATTTTCGTATAGTTCTGAATGAACCATTGGGATGATCTCAATGCAATTCTGTAAGACATTGTACAAAACCATAGTATATTTTTTATCACTGTTCATCAAGGTGCTGACTTCAGATCACTGTTCATCTATGTGCTGACTTAAGATCACTGTTCATAAAAGGTGCTGACTTTGGATCACTGTTCATAAAAGGTGCTGACTCCAGATGACTGTTTATAAGGGGGCTGACTTCAGATCACTGTTCATAAAGGTGCTGACTTCAGATCACTGTTCATCAAGGTGCTGACTTCAGGTCACTGTTCATCAAGGTGCTGACTTCAGATCACTGTTCATAAAGGTGCTGACTTCAGATCACTGTTCATCAAGGTGCTGACTTCAGGTCACTGTTCATCAAGGTGCTGACTTCAGATCACTGTTCATAAAGCTGCTGACTTCAGATCACTGTGCATCAAGGTGCTGACTTCAGATCACTGTTAATCAATGTGCTGACTTTAGATCGTTGTTCATCTATGTGCAAACTTCAGATCACTGTTCATAAAAGGTGCTGACTCCAGATCACTGTTCATCAAGTGCTGACTTCAGATCATTTTTCATCGATGTGCTGACTTCAGATCACTATTCATAAAGATGCTGCCTTCAGATCACTGTTCATCAATGTGCTGACTTCAGATCACTGTTAATCAAGGTGCTGACTTCAGATCACTGTTAATCAAGGTGCTGACTTCAGATCACTGTTCATAAAAGGTGCTGACTTCAGATCACTGTTCATAAAGGGGCCGACTTCAGATCACTATATATATATATATATATATATATATATATATACATACATACATACATACATACATACATACATACATACATACATACATACATACATACATATATATATATGTACTAGCTTACACCCAACCATGGAGCAACAAACCACTTGTTTACATATGCGCCATCTGGTGAAATGATCACCACTGAATTGTCTCATGTAAGAGAAAGGCCCTCCAGGAAAGCTGTGCATATCAAAAGCATGTAAGTAAATAACAGTTTTCTGAAATGCACCGTCAATTGGTAGATCAGAGACTACTGGTCCAACGAAGTGAATGAACATAGAAAGAGGTGGATATATATTTTTATATATACATATATATTAATACGCTAACATTGGAGTATTGTAAGTGCATCTCCTCTGAGACGCTGAGGTCCAGCTTAAGATAGTGGTGGTAATAATTGCAGTTTGGTGTAATGCTTCCCAGAGAGATTGAGATGGTGTTCGAAATGAACAGGTCTACCAGGGGGTGAAGTGTACTGAACGTACCTTTATTATGTATGTGTATTCAGCAGCAGGTTATTATATTATCTGAAATATGCGTGAGTGCCGATATGTGTATTACGCACATTCTGTTGATCTCTGCCTCCACAAGGTAGCTTTGCACGGACATCTCACATGGCTTGTACGACACATCTGTAGGGTCAGTCATGTTGTTGAAACTGATATTAGTAACTGATAAAAAACATACATGTAAAGGAAACAGTAAATAAACATTAAGCATAATTACCTCTCAAGAAACTTGTGTTCGCTCTGTATATTTCAACTGCATCCCGCAGTCTTCTTCAGCAGACTAAAGCTAATGTCATGTGACACAAGCTGGAGTAGGACTGGTGGGGGCCCTTGGCCAACGTCTCAGTTCAGCGTAGGTTTCTCTCTGTGGATGTTAATCGCCTCCTTTATTTTCCTCCTGTGCTAGTTCTCCTTATGGTCTAGAATTTTAACGTCCTTCATAGAGCACTGATGGCCTGTGTTCAGTTTGTGTTCACTTATAGCGGATAGGGGTTGGCGACAAGATAGGTATTCTTTAATTCTTGTTCCAAGTGTTCTGGCTGTTTCTCCTATATAGTGTTGGTCACATTCTGGGCATTGTATGTCATATACTACCCCACACTTTGCTGCCTTTGCTGTTCTGTCTTTTGGGTGTGCCAACAGTGACCTCAGGGTGTTGATAGGTTTGTGGTAAATCCGTAACTTCAGTCTGCTGAAGAAGACTGTGGGATGCAGTTGAAATATACAGAGCGAACACTAAGTTTCTTGAGAGGTAATTATGCTTAATATTAATAACCAAGAAACTGGATCATCTATCCATTCAAGGAGTAAATAAACAATGAGAAAACGACATCAAACAACATCAAAAGCACAAATCAACCACGACAACATGGTAACTTCTTATGTAGCATGGCACCAGAATCACCCTGGATTACAGGGAAAAGGAAAAGAGCAGCAACTCCAGCTCTCACGTGTGTAAATGCTGTTTACTCCATGTCTCATGAGTATCTGCCGTGGACTCCATCTCTAAAGAGTAAATGTCATATACTCTATCTCTCATGCATCAACGCTGTGATCTCCATTTCTCATCAGTAAATGCTGTGGACTCCATCTCTCGTGTGAAAATGCTGTGAACTCCATCTCTTTAATAAATGTTGTGGACTTTTGTGAGTATATGGTAGGGATACAATCTCTCATGACTAAATGCTGTGAGTAAATGCAGTGGACTAATGATGACAATGAAGGGGAAACAAAAATCGATGACCTGTATTTATTCCAGCCTCACCCCGGACTACAGGGAAAAGGAGAAGAGCAACACCTCCATCTTTCATTTGTAATTGTTCTGGATTCCACTTCTCATGAGTATATATCATGTACTCTATATCTCATGAGTAAATGCTGTGGACCCATCTCTCATATGAAAATTCTGTTAACTCCATCACTTGTGAGTAAACGCTGTGTACTCCATCTCTGATGTGTAAATGCTGTGGACTCCATCTCTAATGAGTAAATGCTACGTACTCCATCTCTCATGAGTTAATGCTGTGGTGTCCATATCTCAAGTGAAAATGTGTGTGTGTGTGTGTGTGTGTGTGTGTGCGTGCGTGCGTGCGTGCGTGCGTGCGTGTGTGCGTGTGTGTGTGTGCGCGCGCTTACGTACGTGCATGCGTGCGTGTGAGTCCAACATAAGGGATGTCCTTTTCTGTCCACATTGAAATCACACGTAAATTTACAGCAGAAAACTGAATTCACACAACCGATGTGTAGTATTGTTTTTATGTAAAGGTGTTGAGAATTTTTTTCTAACCAGAATGAGTATGTGTCCTCGATAGAATAACATATGTGTATCGATACAACTACGATACCAGCATAATTGCGACATAGAAACTGCGCTTCTAAGTGAGGATTTCAACATCGTTGACGGCTTTGACAAGTGTCAATTCGTGGTACTGCTAAAGATTATCTGATGCAATCAGGACAACAATGCCTGTCGTGGTTCGTTGCCTACCACCTCCAGCGCAGACAAAAGACCACGAAGCTTAATTCCTGTTTACAGCCAGCATGCCGGGAGTTCTTGCATTTAGCATGTGTTATATAACAATCGATGCGAAGTTGGTGCCAGTGTTGATTTGCATGATCTCTGTTTCAACACACGTGGAATATATATAGCTCGCACTGCGTGCTTGATGTGGAGTTCTCTGTAGAAGGTGATCTCAGCTACATTGGTAGAAGTGTGTTACGTTGACAGCCAGTCAGACGAAATATGTGAAGAGAGAAGAGGTGACACGAAACAGCTACTACGAGAACAAACGGTGTATTATAAACAGCGAATTTATGACCTAGCAGAATGCGGAATACCACCGAAGAAGTGTCTCTGATCTAAACACAATTTTGGCCTCGATTCTCATTGCGATGAAAAGTTAGGTTTGTGTATAAACGTTACTTGGCTTTGTAAATAAATAATATATATTCTATGGAGTATTTGATATAGTATTAACGATTGGACATTTCATATGGAGTTGTGATTAATGCATTGGGACGGATTAATTACTAGTGACAACTATATTTTCTTCTTCTGATACAACTCATGATTCTATATTAGCCGCCTACAAATGTGTCTAGACTGTTGCCGAGCTAGAGAGTACTGGTGCATGGCAGCTAGATATGTAGCCGTAGTTCGAGTCTATACTAGGTAGAAGAATGTCCGATTTGCGTAGTTTAGCAGGTTAATGTATGCCATGTGTTGAATGAATACATTATTTGTTCTTCAATGACATGGAGACGATACACTTTCAAAGCGCTTTGACTGACTGTTGGCTAACGTAACTGTTGTGTGCATTTGCTCCACAAAGTAACGGCGATGGGAATGACTAGATTCATATATAATAGCAAGACATACGAGTTAATACAAATGATCTATGACACTGTTAGCAATATAATAAACGTTTTCCACTTGTAGTGTGTTGCATTCCCAAGGTAGGGTTATTGGTGACAGTTAATGGGCCGGCGTTGTACGTAGGCGCCATCTAAGAGTGACCACTTCCGGCTCATGCGCATAATTTCCACCACTGAATCTGCATAATTCAATATCAATAACATAGACTAGAAATATTAATTTTGCATGTTATACATTTTGCTGCATTACAACTTGAAATATGCCATATAAGAAACATTCTAATGAATAAATTGTTGAATTAGATTTTGTTATGTCAGATAAATGTAAAGTGAACATGTTTCAAGAGTTCACACCACAAACTCGGCCGGAAGGTTGTACGTACTATATAAACGGATTGACGTACTGTCATAAGAGGTTGCAAGCTCAACATATAGGGATTGTCAGTAGTCAGAGTGGAGGACTATACATAGTCTGGGGGCCGACAAATCTCTCCCCTGAGAGCTGCTCAATAAGCAACTATAAGAGACACGGTGACTGTGGATCGGTCTCTCCATCGATCGATAGGAGGTGCTCCACGGATTGCCCGAGCCGGCGACTTGAAATATAGTCCCATTGGCAGATAATGGCTACGCGTCACTCACGTCATTGATCTCTTATTTTTTATAAAAGAACGTTGATTATTCCATGCTCAGATTCATGTTATTATTCCCGATTCGCATTAGTTGGTCAATCGTTCTTATCGTCATCGTATGTATTTTAGAAACTATAACAGCTGCGACAGTTTTCAACGGCAGTTAAAGACCTTCCTTTTCAAACTGGAATATACAATATGGAATGATATGTTTACCTGCTTTAACCTTATTCAATATTTATTATTACTATCTTGTCTTATTTAATTCCTTGAATACTTTAATTTATTGGATTTATTATTTTACTCCCATTTGATGCTTATAATTTATTACATTATCTTATATTTTGTCGAGATATTTGTCGGTGGATTTTTTGGGGATTTTCAAAATTAAATTGAACTTCATTTTCTTCTTCTTAGACTGCGTACAAGATATTTGTCAGTGAAATCACCTGTCCGGTTCGATTTTTTGTGGCTTTTTAACATTAATTTGTCGATTTTTATACTTTTTCGTAACATTAAATTGCACTTTTTCTTCTATTTTTCGTATTTTTTTATACTGCGGTACGAAATATTTGTCATTGAAATCGCTGGGGAGTGATGCAAAGAACACATTAGCATCGAAAAAAATTAGGTAAACATGTCATTTAATAGCGTTAATAATTTCGGCCAGGTTAATGCACCTTTACCGCCAATTTCCCACCGCTACCGCAGGTGAATTTGTGCCAGAAATGACGCATCTAGTCGCGTATATGTTTACGTCATAGTAGTCACATTGGTGTTTGAAGTTAAATGACATACAGCCTACAGGTCAGAACGGACGCGTTATTTTCATGCTCCCATATGTTAACTATATGTTAAAATTTTAGAAACTTGACATATTGGAATTTACCCAAAATCCTGTTAAATGTGAACAACTTTAAATTTTCTTACAAACTTATGCCATGTTTGGTTAAAAATCAAGCAATTATATGAATATTAGTTTGAATGAATGAACTCATTATATATATATATATATATATATATATATATATATATATATATATATATATATATGTAAAGAGATAATAAGCAGGCTTCATTGGTTCGCAGTGCTCTGGAAATCTAGTGTACACGATATATGATTTATCAAGTGTAAAAATCGACCTATAATTAAATTATGTGACTGGTTTTCGGCTAATATTATTTTGTTTAAACTTGGTTGTCAAACAAATAATAATGACTTGACAAGCAGACACTTTCTCAAACAAAAAATCCCTATCAATTAATGAAGCTGCCAAAACTTTGATAGTATAGAAGACCAAGACTCGTATAGCATACAGGAGACATGACACTTCCCACGCCGCATGCACACAAACAATAGTAAAGACCAGCTAAAAGGATAATAACCTGGCCCCAGAAGAGTCGTTCAGTGTGGGTGGGTGGGTGGGTGGGTGGGTGGGTGGGTGTATGTTGTGGGACGGGGTATTTAGAAGGGTGGAGCATTTTTTGTTGTAGCTGCATGGACTGAAATTATTATGTGTGTCGTACTGTGTTACTAATCTTGGCTAGCACGGATGCAAACTGCTTACCCATTTTGGTTAAAGCCCTAAATTTTTTTGCCATTTTGTTTACATGCATCAAGGCAGCAACAAGCGCACATGTATTCTACATGCTTTTCAACGAAAATGCTACTGGCCAAATTGGCTCAAAAGGGTAACCTTTGTTTAACAAAATCTGATGCCATGTGGTCTATGGCCCAAATGACCACAGGTAGCGCTAGCCTAGCTAATGGAGGTGATTCTGTTTCAGACACAACTTTTCACACTTACGCTGCTTGCATACAATACTTGTGGTGGGAGAAGCGCTTGTCACCTTCTCGTGGTTCCTACTGTGGATTACGACAGCAAACTTAGCTGTTGTGTGAACTAAGAACAGCGCACACGGACACTATCTTGTAAACCGTGGATAATGTGTTTGTTTGTTTGTTTTATTCTTAGGGGCTCTGCGAAAAGTCATATCAGTTGCTGACTTGAGACGGTAGGTGCACGGTTTTGTTACATTAACAGGTCTAAAGGGAAATGTGGTTGATACCAACTATATATTCGACTGCCACATTATTCATACAGCTTGACGTCTAAAATTATGGTGATATGGAGCCTGCTTGTTACGAAGGAAACACATATTTGGATCAGTTGGATTATTGACAGTTGCAGTCCGACCCACGTTTGCTGTTGTGACCGACTGTGTACAACGGGAACATCGTCATGTCTTTGGGATGGTCTACAACTGACCCTCCTTTACTGTATCTAACATTTCAAGAAGTACCTCTTTGACAGCCCAAACAATGTTGGTTAGTGCAACAAAGTAATGAACACGACTGGTTACATGCTTCCTGATATGCTCTCATTGGTATCTCAGTTATTTTTCCAGTGGGATAGTATTTTTGTATGTTAGTATGCTGAATCAAACCCCTAAGAATGTAGAATATTATGTTACATAACATAGTAGCTATCACACCATCATGAGACCACTATCTGAACAAATGTTCTCGCAATTTTAATTGCATATTTCCAAATTTGCTTCTTTCATAATTGTTTACCTTGTACTTGGGCTTTTAGAGTCATTTTTGCAAATGCCTGTCTTAAGTTTTTACTTTATCATATTTCATGTGTTGTATCATAAACTGTTGAATAATAAAAGCAAATTATTTGGTAACAACTTTTTGTTTGTTTCACACAGTTTTTAGTTTTACAAAATCAGATAGCATTAATATATGCAATTCACAAGATAATTCATTTGTATGATGGCAATAGTGTACAGTGCTGACAATCCTTGCCAATTGCTTTTGTAACAAATACATGCAGTCAATATTTGTATTCAAATGCTTCCATAAATTGTTTTAATGCATTTGCATTTGAATGCGTACCTTAAACATTTCATTTGAATGCAACCCACAAATATTTTATTTTTCAAATGCACAATCAAATGCATGTGTAATTCTTTGAATAATTATTATTGTTAGATTCACTTTCACAAGTTCACAACATGCCATTGGAAAAATTGTTCTGTAGTGAGCAGTACCCTCAGCAGATTACGAAATCAATGTCTGACCTGTGAATCCACTTTCACAATGTGCTTTTTGAAAAAGTGCTCTGTAGGTCAACTGGTCAATGCCTAAATACAACATGAAGAGACCAACTGGTCTATAGGTTGATGGCTTCAGTGATTACCTGTTCATTGAAACAATGCAGACACGTGACTCCCTTGTGTTGTGTTGGCACTGTCTGGGTGGGTTGGGGTGGTAGCTCATTTTGGTAGTAAACAGCCCTGAATATTTACAGCCAGAGAGAGTGATCAGTTGTAATTAGCCACCAGGTTATCTTCCAAGTGACCCCACCAGTGGACAGTCTGTTGTTTTGTGTTCCCCTTCCATTCTGGCCAACCGGAAGGATTAGCCTTTTATTCCCTGCCATGGTTCCCAGTAAACTGTCAATTGTCTATTCCTCCCTCCCATTTCTACCACCTCTGCAGGCCTGGAACTGTGTGACTCAGGATACGACTCTACACACATGTTCATGTAGTGGTACGTAGTAGTTACAATAATATACTACTCTATTTATTAAATAAATTAATAACGTGTTTGTGTACATCATGTTGTTTTTACTCCAAAAAATGAATCGTTAATAATTATAAAGCCAAAACATTTGAAATTAATTCAAATGCATTTGCAAATGTGTAACCAAAACATTTGCATTTGCATTTGAATGCGACCTCCAAACATTTGCATTTGAATGCATTCCTGGAAAATTACATTTGCATTCGCATTTGCATTTGACTCAAGTGAAACATTTGCATTCAAATGCATTGACATGCATTTGTCTGATATTGACCATGAACTTTACACTAGGAGGTCGCATCCTTCCATCCTGCTCTATTTACAGTGTGCTGCTCTGCTGTCAACAGTTGGAGACAGTGCTGACTTTGAATGCATGATCACAGGTCATAAGGTTGCTGACCTCAAGGGCATGACACAGGTCATAAGGGTGCTGACCTCAAGGGCATGATCACCAGTCATACGGGTGCTGACTTTGAGGGCATGATCACAGGTCATAAGGGTGCTCATTTTGAGGGCATGTGATGGTCACAGGGCATAGGATGGTCACAGGTTATAAAAGTACTGACTTTGAGGGCATGATCACAGGTGATGACAGATGTAATTCAAGTTTTATGTGGAAGGAACTCAAGTTAAATAAATTAATAATACTTAAAGAACATTGTATTGGAACAGAATATATATGTTACTGGTGAAAGTGACAAAACCTTTATCTGAATGCAAAGAAGTCTAATCTGCCTGAGAATCCAGATGACAGTGACAGGAGACCACAAATCCATTGCAAAGTTTATATGGGTGAGGACATTTTCATGGGTATCCACAAGTCAACGTAATTCAAAGTTTCATGTATTAGGGAGAAGGTCTGAGGGAATCTGAGAGGATCTCAGGAGGTCTGAGGGGTTAGAAGGTAAATGATGTTTGTCTTGTGTAATGTCTCGGATCAATTTGAGATCACCACTTATTTATCTTTTCAGCCACCTTCACTTATAGTAGAAACCATTTACTATTAGTAATTCCTTTAATCTAGTCTGTGTTTACATAAAAAAATCTGATTACATTTAATCAAATATCAGTTTCAATGCAAGAACAAATGTGAATATCATTCATGTGGAATTATGATTATGGGACATGTTGGCTCTATGGGAGAACATCGGTTGTCAGTAATGGGGACTGGGGTTTAATTCCACCTTCTGAAGCTTTGAAACATGGCCAATTTCATTCAACCCATTCCATCTCTCGTGAATAAATGCTGTGTACTCTATCTCTCATGAGTAAATACTGTGAACTCCATCTCTCATGAGTATATGCTGTGGACTCCATCTCTCATGAGTATATATTGTGGACTCCATCTCTCATGAGTAAATGCTGTGGACTCTATATCTCGTGAGTTAATGGTGTCAACTCCATTTCTCGTGAGTAAATACTGTGTACTCCATCTCTCATGAGTATATGCTGAGGATTCCATCTCTAATGAGTAAATGCTGTGTACTCCATCTCTCAAGAGTAAATGCTGTTGACTCCATATCTATTGAGTAAGTGCAATGGACTCGACCTATCATGAGTAAATGTTGAGGACTAGTGACGAAAAAGACGGGGATACAATAATCGACGACTGGTATCGGTGCCAGCCTCACCCAGGGCTACAGAGAAAAGGACGAGAGCAACAATTGAATATCTCGTGTAAATGCTGTGGACTCCATATGTTGTGAGTAAATGCTGTGGATGCCACCTCTTATAAGTAAATACTGTGGACTTCGTCTCTCATGTAAAAATGCTGTGGACTCCATCACTGATGAGTAAATGCTGTGTACTCCATCTCTCATGAGTAAGTGCTGTGTACTCCATCTCTCATGAGTAAATGTTGTGTGCTCCATCTCTCACGAGTAAATGCTGTGTAGTACTCCATCTCTCATGAGTAAATGTTGTGAACTCCCATCTCTCGTGAGTAAAAGCTATGGACCCCTTCTCTTGAGAGTCAATGCTGTGGACTCCATATCTCATGACTAAATGCTGTGGACTTGAGATGAAGAAGAATGGGGAAAAAAATTATGACCGGTATCTGTGTCACCCTCATCCCGGACTAGAGGAAAAGGAGGAGAGCAACAATTCTATCTCTCATTTGTAAATGCTGTGGACTCCATCTGTCGTGAGTAAATGTTGTGGACTCCATCTCACATAAGTAAATGCTGCCTACTCCATCTCTCACGATCAACTGCAGAAGAGTCCATGATGCAGTACAGTCAATTCTGCTAACTACCTCACAAGAGGATGCAAATGAATGAACGAATGCTGTGCTAGAGGTGAGCGAGTAGATAATGTGGATGTTGTGTTGATAGGGCAAGCATATGGTGGACCCGGATGGTGTGGATAGGTTCAACAACATATTCCACGAGAACTCGATGTTACACACAGAGAACAACAACCTGCGTAGGTGCGTGAAAGCGCTACAACAAACAAGAACATCGCCTTGCTGGCCGAGCACAGCACAACAAAGATTGCCAGTGGTGAGGGTAAGAACAAACCCTGGCATTTTATTTCAGTTTGAAATTGGGTAAAAGCACTTTTATTGACTAAATACAAATGTGTTTGAAGATTGCCTTCCAAAGCAATACGTTCCAAATGGCTAGTGGATTAGGAAGCCATTGGCTTGTCGAGAGTCCAACAATTTGTCATCTATGTGTAATCTACCATTATCATACTGTTTTCCTACCTGAGTCGGCTAGAGGATTTGAACCTGTCAAATAACAGTGGCGTGTCATCGCTGTGTGTTGATCAAAGGAAGTTTGTTATTTGACAGGTTCATACTCGTAGTTCTAGAACGACTTGAATCCGGGTGTCACGTCAATATCCTCTCTTTTGTCACGCCGGTCGTCGTGCGTGTAATATAATGTCGCTGGCTACGAGGGGGGTGTTGTTTTCTAGGACACAAGAAAGAGACTACAACGCTGTAGTTCTCTACTTTCAACACGCCGCCAACCCTGTCGGCGTCGAGATAATCTTGCGCTTTGTTTGCAGGCAACTGGTGACATGCGAAGAGGACCAGTGGGGCTTGCGTCTCTAC
The DNA here is from genome assembly GCA_963662155.1 of Lamellibrachia columna. Classification (NCBI taxonomy): domain Eukaryota; kingdom Metazoa; phylum Annelida; class Polychaeta; order Sabellida; family Siboglinidae; genus Lamellibrachia; species Lamellibrachia columna. Next base: position 31,485,122 of record OY759262.1, read on the forward strand.
TTCGGCGATCGCCACTACGTCGGCGCCTCAGAAATTCAACAATAGCGACAAGGTAGTCGTGTGTTTGACGCGAGAGTTCATCGACGATAGCGAACTACCTGGCGACGGCGCTCGACAATAAGCAAGCCGCTGTCCAAGTACACCTTTGTCTTATTCGACGACATCCAACCTACTTCCATTCCTCGACGTCAATAGCAACTGCTCCTACCAAACTCCGCCTCCATCCAGCTCACGTGGGGCAGCCTGGAAGAAGAGGATGAACGTGATACATTCTGGCGAAGCATGCGTGAAGCAATGATGCACGACCCCTACTTGGGGAGATGTCGACTTCTTTTCGATGCGATACTATTGCTGGTTTCGTTTCAGGACACACGTTAGACATCGTCTAGCACACGTTAGACGATGTAAACAGTATAACAAACAATTAGTCGTCTTTGATATAGCATTCAACGCTCCCGAACACGGACACCGCGTGCGATGCGAAACCAGTGTTGGGTTCCTACCAGGATACACGGGTGCTTCCTATTTGCCCTCTACCCCCGTGTCTCCCTCCATCCCTTCGCGTGGGGCGCGGAAGCGTTGCGGTTAGCATGTTTGTCGAGAGAACCTGGGTTTGAATCCTCTTTGCTGCTGTTTCAAAGCTTTGGCAATTTGTTTCACCCCACGTTCCCATAGGTCACTCAGCTGTATACATTAGAACCTGGCTATAGGCAGTGGTAGATATATGTAGGAATAGGCTTGCTGAATGCTTCCCAGAGAAGTCGAGATGGAGTTGGAATTAACACGTCTGCCAACGTGTGGAGTATGCAGCGCGTTGAGCAGTCTCGACGACTGTATACTGCGGTTTGTAAGAACATACCTTGCCAGCCCGAATGCTGAGGTGTTGAGAAAACGGTTGTAACCAGAATGATTACGTGTCCTCGATAGAACGACATGTGTGTATCGTTACAATTAAGATACTAGAATAATTGCAACATAGAAGCTGCGCTTCTAAGTGCGGATTTCAACGTCGTTGACGCGTTGACAAGTGTCAATGCGTGGAGCTGCTAAAGATTGTCTGATGCAAACAGGACAACAATGCCTGTCGTGGTTCGTTGCCTACCACCTCCAGCACAGACAAAAGACCACATGGCTGAATTGCTGTTTACGAGCCAGCATGCGGGCAGTTCTTGCATTTAACATGTGTTACATAACAATCGATGCAAAGTTGTCTGTTTCAACACACGTGGTTCGTCCATAGCACACACTGCGTGCTCGATGTAGACTTCTCTGTAAAAGCTGACCTCAGCTAAATTGGTTGAATTGCATTGCGTTGACAACCAGTCAGATGAAATAGTTGAAGAAAGAGATGATACGAAACAGCTACTACGAAAACAAACGGTGCATCATAAACAGCGACTTTGTGACCTAACAGAATGCGGAATACCATCGAAGAAGTGTCACTGATTTGAACACAATTTCGGCCTCAATTCTCATTGCGATGAACAGTTAAGTTTGTGTATAAACGTTATTTGGCTTTGTAGATAGATAATATATATTCTGTGGAATGTGATTGACTAGATTCATGTATAATAAAGAGACATACCAGTTAATACAACTGATCGATGACACCGTTAGCAATATAATAAACGTGTTCCACTTGTAGTGTGTTGCATTCCCAGGGTAGGGTTATTGATGACAGGTAATGGGCCGACGTTGTGCGTAAGCGTCATATAAGAGTGACCACTTCCGGCGCATGTGCATAATTTCCACCACTGAATCTGCATAATTCAATATCAATAACATAGACTAGAAATATTAATGTTGCATGTTATATATTTTGCTGCATTACAACTTGAAACATTCTAATGAATAAATTGTTTAATTAGATGTTGTTATGTCAGATAAATATAAAGTGAACATGTTTCAAGAGTTCACACCACAAATTCGGTCGAAAGGTTGTAAGTACTATATAAACGGGTTGACATGCAATCATAAGAGGTTGCAAGCTCAACATATAGGGATTGTCAGTAGCCTCAGTGGAGGGCTATACATGGTCTAGGGGCCGACAAATCTCTCCCCTGAGAGCTGCTCAATAAGCAACTACAAGAGACAAAGTGACTGTGGATCGGTCTCTCCATCGATCGATAGGAAGTTCTCCACGGATTGCCCGAACCGGCAACTTGAAACATTGGCGTATGTATTTTAGAAACTATAACAGCTGCGCCAGTTTTCAGCAGCAGTTAAATTAAAGACCTTCCTTTTCAAACTGGAATATACAATATGGAATGATATGTTTACCTGCTTTAACCTTATTCAATATTTATTATTACTATCTTGTCTTATTTAATTCCTTGAATACCTTAATTTATTGGATTTATTATTTTACTCCCATTTGATGCTTATAATGTATTGCTCTCAGTGTAATTTATCATTTAAATTATTTAATTCCACGTGTGCGTTTTAGCTGTAATACCCTTAAATTTAAATTGTACTTGTATTTTTAACTTTGTAATTTTGTGTATGATTTTTAGCTGTATTAATTCTTAATTTTATTATTATTATTCTTTTGGTGGTGACATTCTCGAAACACCAATGCCACAGTAAGCAACATAATAATATTTTACAAAACTCCAAATTTGGAGGCTAAGCGCATTTGTTAGAGGTATATGATTTTGACGAAATTTATTTGTTCAGCACATTGGCAACGTAGTAACAGTGGATGTCATGACGTTGCAGGATTTTTGATTGCCACGTTTTCTACTAGTCATGCAAAACGTTAACGTTGCCACCAAAAGAAAGGGAATTAAAGGCAATGCCAATGGGAAATGTGCAGTTGTTTTGTTACTATAATCTAATAGTAGAAAAAATGCTGGAATCGACAATTTGAGAATGTGCCATGTGTTTAATTATTCCGGCGCCAAATTATATGTGAAATAATCTTAGTTGAGGTACATAAGTTGTTTAACTATGCGTTATGTGGTTACTGTGTTGTGTTGTGTTGCGTGGCGTGGCTTCTAACATGGCACTGGCGGTAAAGAGGGCTGTCCTGGCGTACAGTTAAGAAAAACAGCAATTTATCCGGTAGGTGCGCGCGCGAAGTTAGGCGGAAGCGCGTAAAGGTATTTTCAATTTTGTATTGTTAGTGCGAAATTCGTAGGTTATGATTTCGTATTTTTGGCGATCTTTTACTTTCTGACCTAACCATGAAAACGACCACCCACATTTCTCCTCATATATCTACTATACATATACACATGTCGCCTGGTCAAAAAAGTACATTAACATTCTCAAAACGATCAAAATGTACACACACAAAAAAAAACAATATCGCCATCTCCTAGGCTATGGTAATTATGCGTAGCGCCAATACTACCGTAAAATCGATGCATATGACAAGGACTCGTTCAGTTTCACCAAAAGTCCGTGTGACGGCGCTGCTATGATTGAAATCAAACACCGTACAGTTATGCATTTCTGTGTTTTAATTGTGTGTGCGTGCTTCATTTAAGCAACGAAGCACGCACAATTAAAACACAGAAATGCATAACTGCACTGTTTGATTTCAATCATAGCAGTGCCGTCGCACGGACTTTTGTTGAAACTGAACGACGCCTTGTCATATGCATCGATTTTACGGTAGCCTTGGTACTCTGGCTCTGCGTAGGTGCGATAGGAGAAGGCGATGTTTTGGTTTATTTTTTGGTAAATTTTGATCGTTTTGAGAAAGTAACTGTATTTTTTTTATCATGTGTCATGTGTATATGTATAGTAGATATATGAGGAGAAGTTTGGGTGCTCTAGGTGGTCGTTTTCATGGTTAGGCCGGAAAGTAAAAGATCGCCCAGATGCTCTTAGCCTACTCCTTGTTGCCTCCATACAGTTCTTTCTGATTCATCGATCGTGAATACAACTTGGAAGTTCCGGCCGGAGGACGATGGGAAATTCGAGCAGTTTACATTGCAAAGATACGCGTGTTTACGAAAACGAACACGTGTGTTACCTCGAATGGCAAGGCAGTATTATGGTTAGACAAACAAAGTAGTGGAATCGACTAATGATGATCTGAAGAACACATTTTATGTTTATGGTCTAATGGTTAGGGCACCCGCCTGTCGATCGAGAGGACGGTGGTTCAATTCCACCTCCGCCGTTTCGAAGCTTGGGCAATTTCGTTCACCCCACTTTGCCCGTGTCTTTCGGAAGAGACACTAAAAGCTGTTGGTCCGAACTCCTGCGTTAGCTCAAGATTGGGCTGTTTGGAGTATAACTACTTGAGACTTGAGAGTAAGTTGAAATGTGTGAATTAAGCCCGTAGCACACATCGACATTCACTATGTTTTTTCCCGGATTACTATGTAAACTTGTAGTTGTACAAACATAGACATAGTTGGCTTGCCTAACTTCGTGAACTTTGTAGTGGATATTCCAAAAAAGTATTAACGTAAGATGGTTGCTCTGAATGCAGATATGTCAGCCACGTTTACACACAAATGTTACTGCCAGTTTAGCATAAACTGTGACACAAGGAGCCAGTCGCAAGCGAAACGACGACACGCTACCTAAGCGACACGAAAATGGGCGATGCAGGAAAGTTAAAACACGCAACTATAATTAATTATGCATCTATCCATAAATTTAAATGTATTACTTTTGCCGATTTATATACTAGCTAATCCGTATTGTGGATGGCTCTTTATGTTTATAATAATTGCTTGCATAATTGATAAAACCTAGCTCGTAAACTAGCTGTGAGCTGTCTGTTTTTCTTTTAATTCAGGCCCTTCTGGCAGCTAGTAAGCTGTCTAGGTGGTGTTACAGAAAGTGGATGGTGGGTGGTTGGTCGTAAACAAATTGGTGGGATGTGGGAGGTTGACCTAACAAAATGGTGGGAGGTGAAATTTCAAACATTAATTTTTAAATAAATTATATAAATCAATATAATATAAAATCAATTAACTATGTAAATGTCATTGACATTTAACTAAATTAGCAAATCAATTAAATTCACAATTAAGTTAAGAATTCATTAAGTGAATATTACTAAATAATTAAATTAACAATTCATGAAATGAAAATCACTAAATAATGTACTATTTAATATAGAACACTCATTCAATTAAATAAACAGGATATAAAGTCACTACTGCACACAGTAGAGTTCATACCAATCTAGTTCACATGGGCAGGGTTGTTTGATTTAAATCATTTGATTTAAATCGCTCCAAAAAAATCTTTGATTTAAGATTTTTTTACTTCCAATTTTTTTAATCGCTGATTTATATGAATTTAACACAAATAATTGTTTACAAGCATCGAGATCAACAAAGTTTTGTGTGTGTTTTAATACAAAAGCACAAAGTGCGCACACTTGTGTAGCTGTATTGACATCAAATAGCCTGATAGTAAAATATTTTATGATATTGTGTATACCAGAGTTTTTAAAAATCAAATAAAGAAAAAAATCCGATTTAAATAAAAAAATCAGATTTTTTTGATTTTTTTTAATCATGATTTTTTCAACCTTGCACATGGGTTCATTAACAATAATATGTATACAATTGCTCACACATTTTATCAAATATTCTTTAATGTCATGTACAGAAATAGTATTGCGCAAGTACATCACAGTTATCAAAGTATTATAGTTAACAAACATAATACTGCAAATGTCCAATTTGTTGTGTCCCTCTATGCATGTTGTCATATGCAACTTTAAATTGCAAAGAAGTGCACATATGAAAATTTATCCCAGACTTGAAAACAATAAATTGTACCGCAGTCATGAAAAAAATGTAAAGGAACAAATAGTTTAAAAAAAAATTTAAATGATACTATTAGACCTGGCATACATAGCTATTGTTCAGGTAGGTGCAGCAGACTCTGTTTAATAGAATCACTTTGTGTCTGAGCAATTTGATTATATTAAGTGGCTGATTTAATTACTTGGTGCATTTTAATACTGTGGGTATAGGGAATGAATCCATCCAAGCCAATATATTTGATTTTACTAAGCGGCTGATTCTGTTATCAGTGATTCTGTTAAGGGGACTCCACTGTATGTGGACATTTTAAATAGTAGTAGGAGGGTGCAAACATTTGCATATCACCAAAAAATATGAATTCAGACCTCAATTATGCTAATTAATCTTGTGAAATGCTTAATCATGCGGGTGCATTTAAAAATTATTTTGCTAATTAATTTTTGAATTTTGCAAATTAATTTTCAGTTGTGTACACCCCTTGATTTGACATCGAGAGGCAGTGCAATGCCACACTTCGTATATGGTGGATGATTCAGAGAGTTGAGGTGTGCAATAATAACAGTGTCCTTCATCATGGCTCCGTCCTCTGAGTACTGAGGGGTGGTGCCTTTGTTGAAGTTGTGCTCGATGCCTGCTACAAAGTTGTTAGTCAGTACAAAGCCCTGGAGCTGCATGGGACATGCCTCAACCCACTCAGCACCACGGAAGCTGTTCCATGGTGTGAGGTTCTTGAAGATGGTTGGGACAGGTTCACCCTATCCACACTTACCTCCAACTTGTGAGGTTTAAAACTCAATCACCCACAAGCTGTACCAGCCTACTGAATGCACACAAACAGCCCATAATCAATTTGTTTTGTGCTAACTTACGCATAGATGGTAAATTCCACTGGTGTGAGAGAAAGATCAACAAGACGAGGAGCCTGCTGCACCTTGTTGTACTGGCCAGTGGTGGGGACGCCCTGGACCAGAGCTAGCAATTCTGTTTAGCTTTCTTTGGTAGTGCTTTGCTAATACCATTGTGTTCATACCACGAATTCAGTACTTTTGTAGTCATCATCACAATACCCTTCATTGTTGTTGGTGGCGCCATTATAGTTTTACGACTTCTCACACTATAATTGCTGTGAAAAAAATGGCTGCATATATTATCAAGCATCACGATTTCCATACAAGGAAACAGTTTTGGAATTCCATAATTAAAAAACTTGTGGTTGTTGTCAAAATAATAAGTTACATGCGTTGTTGTTCCTCTCATTACAATTTGTCTGTTATTTAGTAATAGCTAATAAGATAGATTTGAAACAGACAGCAACTTTTACATGTTACACTTTTATCAAAAAAAGACATCATCAAAGGTGTACCATGTGTCAGTTTGACTCTGTTATATATATAAATACAACCACAACTACACGATTTAATATATATTACAACTTCCCACACGACACCACTAGTAATGGGGTGTGGCAGGGGTTCAATAATGTTAGTTTAATGTAATTGTTAATTTAGTTGTTAATTTAATTGTTAATTTAATTGTTAATTTGATTATTGTGTACAATGGTGACTTTATATCCTGTTTATTTATATTGAATGGTTTACTATATTTTAATAGTTCATTATTTTGTGATTTTCATTTATTGAATTGTTAATTTAATTATTTTGTGATTTTCAATTAATGAATTGTTAATTTAATATTTAATTTAATTGTTAATTTAATTAAATGTAATGACATTTACATAGGTAATTAGTTTTTATTATATTGATTTATATAATTTGTTTGTTACGACCAATCACCCACTATCCACTTACAGGCTTAATTACTAGCTGGGCCTGAATTAATCCCCGAAAACAGACAGGTCACAGCTAGTTTACGAGCTAGGTTTTACACATTATGCAAACAATTCTTATAAACAAAGAGCCATACACAATACAGATTAGCTATATAAATTGGCAAAAATAATACATTATAATTTTATGGATGGATGCATAATAATTAGTTGCAAGTTCTAACTTTCCTGCATTGCCCATTTTCATGTCGTTTAGGCAGCGTGTCGTCGTTTTGCTTGCGACTGGCTCCTTATGTCACAGTTTATGCTAAACTGTCAGTTACAATTGTGTGTAAACCTGACTGACATATCTGCATTCAGTGCAAACGTCTTACGTTAATACTTTTTTGGAATATGCACTAAAAAGTGCATGAAGTTAGGGAAGCCAACTATGATGTTTGCAAAAGTTGTCATAGTAACCCGGGAAAAAACACTGAATGTCGATGCGTGCTAAGGGCTTAATTGACACATGTCAACTTAGATAAACATAACATGTTCTTCAGATCATCAATAGTCGATTCCACTACTTTGTTTGAATTCTAACCATAATACTGCCTTGCCATTCGAGGTAATGCATTAGTTCGTAAACATGTGTATCTTTGCAATGTAAACTACTCGAATTTCCCAGCATCCTCCGGCTGGAACTTCCAAGTTGTATTAAAGATGGATGAATCAGAAGAGACTCTATCCTCTCTGCAAAGCTCAATCCTGTCCACGCCTTGACGTTGTTGATCCAACTCTTCTTTTGTCTACTTTAAAAAAAATGTACCAAAACTGCCTGTTGATGAAATGATAAAGTACAGTATCATTTCAGGCGACAGCAAAATGTCACACACTGGGAAGAAACTGTTCAATACAGCTGCTACCTGTGTAGCAGACAGCTTGGAGGGCATGGTGGCCGTGAACAGTGGTCTTCAGATACTCGCTGGGCACCAGGTGGTAGTCAGAGCCGATATTGAGAAGGTCAAGGCTGAACAGAAAGTGACACTGGTCTCTGGTGGGGGTTCAGGTCATGAACCTGCACATGCAGGTATATATGGGCAGGGTCTTGTAAATCAGTGGTAAAAGGTAGAGAACTATCAATGGAATGAAAGCATTATTAACTCCTGTGGTCTCCAAATTCCTAGAACAAAATCTTACATAGTCAAATCATGAAACACCTTGAACAACACCAAATTCTAGCTGATCACCAACGTGGCTTCCATGCTAAAAGATCAACAGAAACGCAGCTAATTCATACTATTAATGATAAAAGGAAATCCCTTGATAACAAGGAATCGGTTGACATGGCCATTCTAGACTTATGTAAAGGTTTTCTCGTGGCTAGTCTCATTGTAAAAGTTTTATTTGGATTAAATTTCATGAGCCAGGTGTCCTGCCATATTTCAAGCTCTAATAATTCATTTTGTAGGAGAGAAGTGTCCTCATCTGTTTTGTCAGGTCTATATAAAAGGCCTGCAGCCCTGACTAATGACTAATCCATAAACTAAAACATTATGGCACAGTGTATCGCCAGTTATACAGCAACGTGGACAGAAAGCTTCCACACAGGAAGATCCCACCAAGTAACCATCAATGAGTCGACATCTTCACCAACCATGGTTCTAATTCTAATCGTTGTACGACATAAGAAGCCAATTTTGGCTATAGTCTTCATCGGCATGAGTCTACTGGCTATATAGGCCGCAGGAGAGGCAGCTTAATTTGTTTATTGTTCCAGCTTGCACTTGAGACTCACTGAGTGTGTTCCATTGAACTATCGTCTTTACAAAATAGGAATTTTTTAATTGGTCTGTGTGGGCTGCAGGTATTACAAAGCACCTGGTTACTTCTGGTGTAAGTCAGGGAACCCTCCTGGGGCCATTCCTTTTCCTTCTTTGCATAAACGATCTACCAGACAACCTCTCTATATGTATATGGCTCTTTGCAGATGATTGCCTTTTATATACACCTGGCAAAACAGATAAGGACAGTTGCCACCAGAAAACCTGTACCTAATCACTATGCCTTCTGTGGCCAACAACTAAAATATGTTGAACCACACTGCTGTATTAGTATTCAACTAACAAATACTAATTTGGACAATGCAAACTGTAACAACTACAAATAAAGCACACGTACTTGGAGTTGTCAGGAGAAATTTAAATCAGTGTCCATCCCACATTAACTCGGTGGTCTGTGCTACACTAGTCCGTCTAATACTAGAATATGCTACATCATCCTGGGTTCCATACTGCCTAAAGAACATTGAAGTGAAACAAAGGTCATGGTTATGGGACTATGCACCTAAAAGAGATAATAAAAAGTAATCGTGCAACTAAAATGAAGAATATCAGGTCACTGGTTTACTCAGAATATGTGGGAGATTCCTGGCTACAGACAGATGGATATTAGTATGAATAATCTTTGCGCAGTAATTGCAGCATGGCAGAATGCTTTCCAGAGAAGTTGAAATGGCATTGGAATGAACAGGTCTGCCAGGGGGTGAAGTGTAAAGCACTTTGAACAGTTCCAAGGACTGGATACCGCGCTATATAAGAGTGTACATTTTTACCTTTTCTATGAAAATCAAGTAACCTAGACTATTGTGATGTATTAAGGGAGGCCGACATACACAGAACCAATGCAATGTCTCAAACAAACGTGTTATTTTGCCAGAAAGAGGAATAGTTTAGTAAACAAAGGCCAAAATATGTTGCATAAGTTGAGTTTGGATGCAAACAACTTAACCATATCATATTGGCAAATATAGGAATAGATGTATACAAATTTATATTACTCACTGTACCATTGTGTCATCTAGTGCTGTTGTTCGATGTGGTGTGTATTGGTGGGGCCTGCTGCACATTGCTAAGTTTATGTAACAATAGAAAAGACACATTATGGTTGGTAAAATGGCAATGCGCTTTAATTACATATAGTGAAACAGTGATATGTATGACAATAAGTATTGCCATTTTTTTTTTTTTGGCGAGCAAATTTTGCTAGACTTTGAAACTCATCACATAGGGTTACCTAAAAGTAGGCCGCTGCCCATGAAATTAAGATGTATGTTCAACAAGGTTGTAATAATGGCGTGATATTCTTATTTGTAGTTGCAAATGGTTATGTTTTAGTAACGCTTATAGATGCATAGGCCCAAAATCATGACTTTTGTTCTCCTTTGAAACTCTACAGAGAACACAAAAACAAGCTGCCTGATTTTACAAACATAATTATTCTAGATAGCCAGGAACTATAATCACATCACTTAAAGACCTTGGATGAGAAACCCTCCAGACAAGGAGAAAAATGCAGCACAAATAGATAGATATTCAACTGGACAACTACATCAAACATAAACACAAATTTCTTCAAACTAGACACTCATCCAACCCATTTGGAAACAGTTTTTTTCTGTCTACCGTTAACAAGTGGAACTCTACCTTCCAGCACTGTATCATGTAATTCTTTAGATTCATTCCAGAATGGTCTCACTCAACATCTAAGAGACTAGCTGATCAGCTAGCCACCATATGTGCTGGCATGATGTGTCCTTAAGGATATTTCTTGCCAGTGCAAAAGTAGATAAAGATAGTCTTCAGTTGTACATAAGTCTAAGTTGTACTTACTTATATTACTTGTTTATTTAAGGCTATGTTGTCCAAATAAAAATATGTGAATCAGAGTGCATAAATTTGTTGTAACACTAAAGGCAAACTGAAATATGCTAAAGAAATTATTTTAAAATCCTTTCTGAAAGTAGGTTAGAAACCTAGCTATATGAACCTGATTAATAAACATGTTTGTCAAACATTTTATGTTATTATGACCACTAGACAGTCACAGTTATGTATTTGATGAAATTAACAGAGGTAATCACTATTATACAAGTCTTTCTCAATTATTCAATAAAACCTGAATAACGTTATTCAGACTTAGTCTGTCACTCTCTCCGATAGAGGAGACATTGGGTTTCTGTTGGCTGCTTTATGAAAGCAAATTTGCCACATACATAGTAGCTTCATGTCATCTCAATGCAGGCGTGTTGTTTTTAAATTTTGGTTGAAATCCATATTTTTACTTGAAATTCTGTGTAAATCTGTACATATTTCATTGTTAAATAGCTGTAAAATGTGTATATGCGTGCATAACAACATTGCAGTACTTGCGGCTTGTAGGATATGTGGGGCGTGGTATGCTAAGTGCAGCTGTGTGCGGGGCAGTGTTTACGTCACCCCCAACCTCCAGTATTCTCAGTGCCATCCGAGTGGTTGGAATAGGAAGCAATGGTGAGTTTAACATTCTTGTAAATTCTCCAAGCCAAACAATTCTGTCATTCAGCTAAGAAGCCTGGACTCCTGATACATACAAATACATTTCCACAGGCCTTTTTGAAATGATTACTTTAGCAGCATGAATATAATTTGTACCCAACAAGCAATTTTCATCATCATCTTTACAAGATGTGTGGTCTAAATATGTAATAAAAAAATGGCACCATGACTTATCTATGGCATGAAAAACATAAATATTGTAGGAATACAAAATAAATTCATTAACAGTATTATAATATGTGTCGCTATTAATAATTAATTTTGGTTCAGTTGAAGTCATTACGGACATCATTGCAGTAATTTTTGTTTTGGTCACCTGACATGTTTACATGGTTGTGTGCATGTAAAAATATATGAATTATTGTAACAATGTGGAAAAAACTGCACATTATTTTGCCTATTTACAATGGGAATTGTTCAACTATTCCAGCTGGCACCCTCCTCATTGTGAAGAATTATACAGGAGACATCCTGAACTTTGGTCTAGCAGCCGAGCGGGCAAAGTCAGAGGGTCTGAAAGTCGAAATGATAGTAGTGGCAGAAGACTGCGCACTGTCTCCTAACAACAAAGTATCAGGGCGGCGAGGATTGTGTGGTACAGTGTTTGTGCACAAGGTTTGTTCTGATAAAGGGATTCAGACTAAGAGGTTTGGGAGTATGTCATATTTATTAATTTCAAATCATGGAACAGTATGGGGGTGACATGTCATTTGTACTTACACATGTTAATTTCCTGCAATTATTTATTATATGTATACCCTTTTTTTATATATAATTGTCAGAGACAGAAATAATTTAAAAACAAAAGACACTATTGTTTACAATGTCTACTGATGAAAATCTCATCACAGAAACAAAGAATAGCGAGCATGCCCTTCTCTGGCATCAGTCACTGTCTGGCATTGTCTTCACATGCTGTAAATCAATCGGGTGATGCTGTATTACTCCAGTACATGCAAACAGAATGGTCCCTGATTGACCCCATCAAGGCGTATATCGCCCACTTTGATTGACAGTATGCAAAGACAATGCTAGGTTTTGGTTGGTGCAAGATATCGGCATGCCTGTTATTCATTGTTTCTGTGACAAGATTTTTGTAAGTAAACATTGCAATATCGTCTTTTATTTTGTGTTTTGAAACCATTTCAGACACAAAATATTACCCAAACAGTCCTTCGCAACACTGGAAGTTGCTTGTTGTGTATATCTCCCGACCTTTAAATTATATGCCTTTTAGAGGCACAAGCTTAAAAAATTCACAGGCTACAAAAATGCACAGGAAACAAAACTATCGTGCCACTTAAATTTAAATTATCATGACAAAGTTGTAAATATGTATACAGGGTTTGTTTATATTATTTATCATATTTGTTTACCAATAGAAAACAATCATTAGTCAGAATACTTTCGTTACCATAACATTGTGATAATGCACTGTATCTGTTATGGATATTGTCATATTTTTTACATTTATTTTGACCTAAAGTTCTTTAAGAATCTTAACACAACTTCTCACTACTGGTTTTAAGTCATCATATAATGTACAGAATCAACTATGTACACATTGGTATTTAATAGGTTCTATGTGGTCAGCTGAGTAGCCAGTATGGATTGTAATTAGGGTTTGTTTTATTGACAGATAGCAGGAGCTATGGCCGAACAGGGGCGCACCCTGATGGAGATAGCAACGGCGTGCAGGAAAGTGGCCGGTGATATGGGTGTGTTCTCAACTGATATCAACGTGGTATAATTGGTATTGTTGCTACAGCATTGATTGGGCCACTTTGTTCATTCCATGTTGTGTCAGGTCACCTTCAGGGGTCAGACCACAGTTGACCTTCCTGTTTATTGTTTCACACGTATGTAGGGCGTATTAAATTGTGATATGTGAATTTAAACAATTCATATGGTGTGACATAAGTGTATTTGAGCAGGCATATTCATAGGTTTCTTAGTAGAAGCTATTGGCTGTGAAATAGTGCATTTTTTTAGAGTTTAACAGGTGGAGGGATTTATGGGAATTTTTCTGCTATGGGCCAAGTGGGCACATGAATACATGGCTATTTTTGTAAAAATTGACGGGCATCGCACGTTGGGGCATTTTAAAAGAGCTGGAGGTATGTGATTTTGACAGAACTTGGTCAGCATATGAATGAGATGATGGCAGTTGCTGTGAAAAAAATTCAGAATTTTTAGTGGTCACGTTTTCTTATAATCACACGAAACGTTAACATGGCCACCAATGTAATTTTGTACTGTGGTCTTCCACCTTCAGACAGTGGTGGATATATGTGAATGAATAGTCTTCTGCAGTAATTGCAGCATGGCTGAATGCTTGCCAGCGAAATCGAGAGTTTGTTGGAATGAATGGATGGTGAACGTGAGAGTGTGAAGTGTATAGTGCTTTGACCAGACCTGAGCACGGCATACAGCATTATATATATATAAGAACTTGCCTTTACTTTTTTCATGTTACTAGGAAAAATGTCCAACCTCTGGACTGGATAACTTGGTAATTTTATATAATAGCAATCTTAAAAAACATTATCACATAAATCTCCATCTATGCCTTGGTACTTGGTGCTGCCAGTCAATATCTCTTGAATTTGCAACATAACACTAGCAGTTATAGTAGCAACACCTTGCCTTTGTATGACGTAACTTTGGACAATCAAAGAATAGATGTAATTGTTCACATAGCGATGCGGACAGTTGTACGTAATAACTACAAATGGTAATTCGATTGTTTGTAGAAAGGGTAATAGAAAGATGATATTTGAAAAAATAAAACTTAGACATCCTGACTGTGGGGTCGTAGATGAACCCTTGAAAGTTTGACGCATCTAGGAGTCGTATTGCATACATACAAACATACATACATACATACAAACATACATACAAACATACATACTGACGGCAGATTATAATAAGATGTTCGATAATAATGTCTGTGTACATTTCTGATTTGTTTACAGGAACTATTGGGCTGAGTCTGTCCCCTAGCAGTATTCCTGGGTCGGGTCCTTCCTTCCAGCTGCAGCACGATGAAATGGAACTTGGACTTGGTGATGTACTGTTCTTAATTCTACACTAAGTTTGCAACGGAATTTTACAGTATTTGATTGAGATAATCTCTTGTTTACAATGGCATTTTACAACATTTGAACGAGCCTAGAGACCATGGCGGTGACAAAAAAAAACAACAACAGAAACTACAAGTTTGCGAGAATAAATGGGTGAGAAGAATTGCAGGAGTGAAAAGAACAGACAAGCTAAGAATGGAGGAACTGAGGGAGGTGTGAGAGAGTCTCACGAGGAAGCTGGTGAGGAGTCGGCTAAAGTGGGCTGGACATGTGGATAGAATGGAAAGGGTACGATTGGCGACGAGAGAGCGGATGCACTTAGAATGGAGGGCAGAAGGAGAAGAGGAAGACCGAGACTGAGATGGGAGGACTGCGGGAAGAGAGATTTCATGGGAGGGGAGTGGAGAATGAGGACGGACTTCAGGGATAAAGAGGACAGCAACAACAATCTCTCGGTTAAATTGCCAGACTTTTCATTACACTAGGATAACTGCAATGTAAGGCAAGTGAAGTGAATAGCATGATCAGTAATGGAATTTGTCAGATGAATGAAACCTGTGTCTAATATGGCCATAAATTATTAGAAACCTCTGTAATGTTTATGTAAATAATGTAATATCACAGACATGTTTCATTCAGGTTACACATCCGAACATGTTCCTATTTATTTAAAAATAAACATTTATTTTGTATTTTTCCTAGGAATACACGGGGAAGCAGGTGTATCACGGTTAAAGGTATTTACCATTAATTATTATTATATTTTAAATAATTAATTAAATCATTAACAAATTATTTAGGTGACAGTAACAACATGTGTAGGTTTAATTTATAAAATAATTGGCCAAAAAGTAAGTGTTAATTATTTCAATATTTTTGCTTTCATTATTTCTAGGTGCAGTCGGCAAACCAAGCAGTAACCACCATGTTGGATCACATGACTGACAAGCAGAGCCAGACTCGCTTTAAATTCGCAAGTGGAGACCGAGTGGCACTGATGGTGAACAATTTGGGGGGAACTTCTGTCCTGGAATTAAACATCGTGGCCCGGGAAGCCATTCAGCAATTAGGTAATTATGCAAACTACTGAGATATGGGTGTTATACTTTTCAGGAATAAAACTATTCATCATAGCACAAAAATTTCCTGTTTCCCCAAATTTACTATCAGATTTGCAACAAAGCATTTCAATAAGATATTTATCTAGCAAACCAGTGAAGGAACTTTGAAAGACATGTATTTCTGGTAAACAAACTGGAGGCATAAGTTAGTTAACCCCAGTATTGAGTAGCACAGTTATTTATTCTGTTATTGTTTACTTTTATTTTAAACAATTTAGATGTGACCGTTTAAGACACTGTAAAAATAATATATAATAATAATGACGAAAAATTAAAAAAAATTATTTATGACCGGTATCGGTGCCAGCCTCACCCCGGACTACAGGGATAAAAAGGAGAGCAACAGTGTGAATTTACAAATATTCTGTGAATTTGCTAATAATACTGTGAATTTACTACTAATAGTAAAGCTATTCACTCACTGCCTTTATCCTGTGTAAACTGCTGCCATTAGTGTAAGATCAGTCATATCTGGCTCTCATTGAAACAGAGGAACGGGGCGTCAAAATAGAGAGAGCGTACTGTGCGACCTTGATGACATCACTGGAGATGGCAGGAGTGTCCATCAGTGTCCTACATCTGGACGACATGCGCAGACTGTGTCTAGGTAAGATGGGGGATGGTGGGTTGGATGGATGCATGTGTAGCCGTATCGCATCGATATTGTGTACCTGTGGTGTAGTTTTATATCTGGTAAAGACTAATCCAACGTTGTTTACAAGGACAAATTTTACCGAAGCATTCGTAATTTATGTAAAACTGCCAGTGGTGTATTTAGGGGGAGGCCATTGGGTCATGGCCCCCCTTGATTAAAAAAAAATTCCCATATTTTTTCGTGGTAGGGTGACTAGGCATGCCCCCCTTTGGCTTCCCCTTTGTGAAATCCTAGATACGCCTCTGAAAACTACACACAACAGTTGTCATCTATGTAACTAGTATCTATGATTTAATGTGTCATACATTCTAAACATACATGATTTTTATATAACCATATGTTAAAGCTGACAGGGAGTAATGTATTTTGATGTAAATTTAGGGAACAGAGAATTCAGAGTGCAATTGTTGTGGATAAGTCATTCAGTTTTCTTGTCCAACATTCATGTGCAATTGTTGAGAAACATTGGACTTGTCTTTAAATTATAATTATGGTTTTAAAACGAGACTTGTCTGGAATTTCCATCAAGTTCATTATCGTGGTGTCAGAATTGCTAAAAAAATCAATAAATTGCGTTTTGATGCAAATATCGATATTTTTGGCCATTGGGATGTTCTGTCATATGCTGCCTACGTAGATGCCCCTACAACTGCCCCAGGCTGGTTCACCCCTCTACTTGCTGAGGGCGAGACTACAAGACTCACCCCCGGGAAGATGACATGTCCAACAGACCACTCTCTAGACACTGTGATGCCGGGAGTAAAAGTAGAAGCACGTATGGAATAACGTTTACATTTTTGCACATCGTTTTCTTCCTCAGCATATTTTGTTAATACTATATGAGGATTTTTCCTTTTGGCAAGTTTGCCGTTGCGCACACACAGTTGGATTATAACAGTTAAGATAATCATTACAAGATAGTGATACTGTTTTGTAAATCTTAAAACAAATATGTCATGTAAAAACTATTGGGCAAAGACAGGTATCAAGGAAGGGTTGTTGTCATATCATAGTTATTTTATTTTGTACATTTAAAATAGTCATGTAGGATTAATTTATGTGGTTAAATTATCATCTAATGATGTTTACATCGCAAAGAAATTCTAGAAACCTATATACCCTTCTATATACTTGCGACATATCACATGGTCTTTGTTTGGTAACTAATCAAGCACCACATTTGTGATGTAAGAAATAATCGGTCGTCTATGTCGCTACCACAGTTATGAATACTTCAAAAATCATAATTGTTTATTTAAATTCATTAAAATTTATATGCAGCACAACTTTGTTACATTGGAGGGATCGGGGAAACACTTTGAATTATCCATGTGTTTGAGTTATGGCGTGTTCCCACAAGGCAGTGCATTCTGGTAGTATGAGGCTCATGGTTCGAGTTATGATGCATATTTGAATGAGTAGAGTTAACAAAGCTGGGCGGTATCTTTCTGTATTCTAAGTTACCAGATAATTATAAGGTATTGCTAATAACTACAGTTGTGGACGCTGTCTCAAGTCCATGTGCCCATGTACAGATATGGTTCCCCACATCAAGACAGCCATCAGCAACGCCTGTCAGGCCATCATAAAGAGCGAGACAGAGCTGAATCAACTTGACACACAAAGTGGTGACGGAGACTGCGGCTTTACACTGAAAAGAGGCGCAGACGGTAGGAAATTGCAGAACACTTTCCACAAACATTTAAAAGTATTCACTTTTAACTTATTATTCCCTTTAAACCTGTATTTTAATTACTTTTTTAATTATATTTTTATTGTTTTAAATGTGTTAATATATTTATTCCATTAACTAAAATTCATGTACAAATGTTTTGTTACCGTAAGGTGTCTCTGAATGGCCACCTACCAGATTTATGGCGCAGACAAATGCTGTACTATTATCATTATTATCGTACTAGGTTTATGACAAAATAAATCATTCGGAGCAGTGGTGAACCAGAAATAACAAACCTAAGGTTTTCCTATTAAAGTTGTTCATGCAAGTAACATCACGGGTGTGCATGTGTATGTTGCAGCAATCTTGCAGGCTCTGAATTCGACCGAGAGTTTGCCAGCAGCCGTTCCTCACAGATTGCTCATTTCCATGGCAACATTGTTTGAGAAAACAATGGGCGGAACATCTGGGGCGGTCAGTGAAATTACCTCTTGACCAACATGTTTTGTGCGATTGCTTGCACATATTGTACCTTTTTCACCAGTTTCACTGACCATTTCGGTTATACGGTAAGTTAATAGATGCTCTCTGGGAAAAAATTTTGTTGCTAGATTGCAAATGGATCTAATGCAATCCTGGGATTGCAGTCAACTTGATGTCTGGGTACTACATTATTTATATACTCATTTGTGTTTCACTCAGTTCTTTGAGCGGTGCTAGATAGAGCGGTGCTAGATAGACCAGCCAGCGAGAGATCATTATTGGACTTTCCAAGATCCTCACATGCTTTGCCAATGCGATAAAATAAATAAATAAATACTAGTCGTAGCAACATCTAGCCAAAACCGCCGTCAGCAATACAACTGCGGTGCAGCTAAATGTACTGTGAATTATCTAAAAATGAAAGTAGAAAATCAACAGAATTATGTAGCAGATTATTCATCAACAAATTAATCTCAGTCCTATTTCGTTTTTTCATTTACTGGTAGCTCTACAGCATCTTCCTAACGGCTGCGGCGGCGCCACTAGCAACTGATGTCAGCATTGAAGGCTGGTGTAATGCACTAGGGGCGGGTATTGCAGCTGTACAGAAGTAAGTGACAGTTTCACTTCAGTTGGCATTACCCATATTATGCAAGTATAATGTTGTGTAGTATGAACAATAAAATTAAACATAATTACACATTCTACCAATCCTTTCCTTATTAATAAACTTATTAACATGCTTTTGATATAATTTTGGTGCTGATACATATTTACAACTACTTCAAATAAGAAATTATATTTTTTACAAATGCCTTTTGATAACTGACTCACTTCAGGGTTTGCACCAAATGTGTAAAATAATAAAATAACTGCTATGTCAGTGCCAAAGACTTCTGTGTGTTTTTTATTAAAGTTTTTTTACATAAACACATTTAATAGTCTCTCCCACGGAAAAGGCTAATAATTGTTTTTGTTCAACATACATCAATTTATGTGATAAATGTTCCATGTACTGAT
Source organism: Lamellibrachia columna (assembly GCA_963662155.1). NCBI lineage: Eukaryota > Metazoa > Annelida > Polychaeta > Sabellida > Siboglinidae > Lamellibrachia > Lamellibrachia columna. The sequence continues at coordinate 31,505,044 of OY759262.1, forward strand.
GTGTAGTATGTATACTTATTACATACTGAAGACTTGTAATTTACTTGTAATTATAGTTATCACATTTATTACAGTTGATTATCAGTAATCCATATAATAGGGTAGCTCCCACGATGGCGACATTTATTGTCTTATTGAGAGTTTCCACGACTTATTTTTGTGATATGTGTGTACGTACTCTGTCTAAATATTTACATGTGAGTCTTTTTTACCCATTTTTTTGCAGTATTTTAACTATTTTACTATTCAGCAGTATGGTGGAACATAATATTTTTTTGTATAGGAATGATTGGAATCCATGCTTTTTATCATGGATAACAAACTGTGAGTTTCAAAGAAAACCAATAAACATGGTTAGCAGTTGAAACTGGAACCCTTTCAACTGCAAGACTCGCACTGTGAATTTAGGAGTAATCAAGGAATGTAGAGTAGTAGTTCACTGTTGTTATTTCAAGTTCCTTCACTGAAGGTCCTCGGATCTCGAATCACCCATATCAAAACATCTCGTGAAGTAACCATGATGTGTGATAATGAGTGTTTCACTGTAGGTACGGAGGCGCTGAGCCAGGGGACAGAACTATGGTAAGTCAGTGGGCAGGCTAACTTCCATTGGTCAGAATTCTAACCAATGAACTACCAGTAGGAGGTCAAGTACATCAGTGCACCCTTCCAGCCGAAATGTGGTGGCAAGTTTTGGAACTAAGGTCTTGGGTGGAGTCACAGGCAGACATTACGCAGTGATTGGTGACATCTTTTCACATACATCAATATTATTTTTGCAATGTTTATTATCCTTATTTAGGACCAGCTGTATTAATTTGTATCTGATGGTGTCTAATGCAGATTAGTAAAAGGATATCTTCAGGTACTGGACCAATATTTGGCAACAAAGAGCAGACCTGTACTGAACAAGTCAGCGATACTCTGTGCCAATCATTCGTGAACCATTAAAATCCCTTTTGTTTACCCTGTTATGACCAACCAAAACTTGTAGGAATATAGCCATCAAATTTCAATAATTTACACACGAACATGTCTAGGTCATGTCTTTATAATTGTGTCCTTTGCTTCACTCAAAATAATAAATTTTTAAGCCATTAAGTTGCATGCTCCTTGTTGTCGATTGATCAACTACATGGCGTGGAGTGGGACCTGAGCAGCGAGCTATAATTATTCATGTAATAAGAATATGCTGTTTTAATGATACAATCCATGAATTGTAAAACTATTAAATGAGGTTTCGAATAACAACAGGTATATTTAGTGAATGATTCTAGTACAACATGAACTAATGTTAGCTAGCCAGGTCTACACTGAATATCATCAATCAATGTAAAATGAACAGCACAGTGCAGCGATCCATACGGGGGGACTGAAATCATGAAGTCGATCATGTTATTAGTAATAAAATCACAGATTCTTGGTATCCTAAAACTATCTGTCATGTTGCCAGTTTATGCGACATGTCAATGAATATAACACGATAAATTAAGACGATAATGACAGTCTGTTTCAGCAGCAGGCATTAGCCATACTGTATTAACTACTTAACTGGCAAGGGAAATTACTAGCAATGTTCCAGTACAAAACCAGCAAAAATTACATTAAAATCTAATAAATCGTTGAAATATTTACAGATTATCTCTCAGATGTTATCACAATCACTACATGTGAAAAATATGCCTACAAATAAGGTCTTAGAACAAACAGAACAAACACCATCATCCACTTATGTGTGCTATCCATTGTGGTGAGATTTTGTTGTGACGCTGCGACACGGTAAGTGCTTTCGACCAAGATCGATGGGCCGACAGGTATACAGCATAAGCAGTGCAAACTCTCAATCAAGTCGGAAAGGGACAAGTTTAGTAAACAAAGGCCAAAATATGTTGCATTACTCGAGTCAAGACACCTCAAACCCCCCCCCACCACATCCCCCTGAGGACGAGCATGTACAAGCACTCGTAAAGTAGGGTTAACAGTATGACGTGGCCCATGAAACAAAGATGCTGTGTGTTCAACAATGTGTTCCTAGTAAACCACTGACATAATATTCTTTATTGTAGTTGCAGATGGTAATGTTTTATTAACTCATTTCATTGGTTTTTAACTCTTAACTTTTATTTCCCTTTAATATCTTCAGCAATAGAGCAGTGAAGTGTGATGTCATATTGGCATGACAACCGGCTCGCTGGTTCTCAACAAAACGTTTTAGATAGCCTTTTTCAATGGTGTTGTGTTTTGTCCTCGACTGCAAACACCACATTGAGAGTCACACTTGTAGCTTTTATCACTTGCCAAAGATGAAAGTGAGAAGAAACGTATTAGGTATTCTCAGAATTTTTGAACGAGAATTAAATGGTGTAAAGCATGCAGTTGGATCGCAATCTTCCGTACATATATAACAAGTTTTCTTTGCGCATCTCGTTTTATTCACCATAAAGATATTATGTACTGCCAGTACCGGTAGTGATGTTAATATCTTAAATGATCTGGTCAGGTATCCACTAACCTCACAAGTACAGCAATGCACATAAAAAGTAGAAGTATTATCACACTGCTAAGCATCTATCGTTATTATTATTCATGAGTTTGGTTGTTAATATGTGCACAAATATGGTTATTGTTTGATATTTAACTGCTGAAGCCGGGTTCTCAACATGTTTTGTCATGTCAACAAAGAGACCTCAACAATACTATATTTTAACATTGCAGTTTTATCAAATCTTTTGTAGTATTTAAAGTTTCTTTAACCGAAGTGCTACGAGTCTACATGGACTTCTTTGGAATTAAGATTGCCTGTTGTAGGTTGATCCTCTCCATGCCGCCCATGACGTCATCAAACAGCAAATCGCCAGTGGGGAAAAGCCAATCATGGCGCTGGCATCTGCGGTGAAGACAGCTAAAAGCAAGGCAGTGGAAACGGCCAAAATGCAGGCGAGAGCTGGCCGAGCCAGCTATGTTGACTCTGTGAAGTTGACCCAGCCTGACCCTGGAGCACATGCCGTGGGACTATGGCTGAATGCCTTGTACGAAGGCTTAAGACAAGCATGAGGGGGGGTGATGTAATGTGTTATTTGCGTGATTCAAGCAGCAGTGGTGAGCTATTCCAAAAGGATGGGGCTACTCGCAGAGCTCTGTAAATAACTGCAATTTGGCTATTTACAGAGCCTGGCACTGCTCTGTCAATCACTCCCTGTAGGCTAATCTTAAATTTGCAAAATGCAATCCACCAAAACTCCTGATAATGACTGCCAAATGATTGTTAATGCTAGTAGCGTGAATATGTTTAAAAATAGAATTGACAGATATTTGATAAAGACGGGCTACACATAGATGAGAAAATTGTTGGACTCGCGATAAGCCAATGGCTTCCTTGTCCACTTGCCATCTGGAACTTGTTGTTTGGGATGGCAATCTTGTTAAATCCTGTGTTAGCCCATGTATGGGATGTTTGTAGGCAACCACTTAAAGCAGATTTGTACTACTCATCTATGTTACATCTATGTTATGTATACATACGTTTACTTTCTGCAAATGAAGGGCATTGCCATTTACGACCCACACTGTGTCGTTCTGAAACAACAACAATGAAAAAAAAATTTCATTAAGATATTAAATACAAATGCAGTATTATATCAAATACAAAGACTGTTTGTAATGTTACATTTGAATAAAAAATTATTTCTTACGACATACGAGTGCTGGGTTGCAGTCAATGCAGATGCAAAAATTATCAGCGCGAGTTGTTTTCCAAAGAAAAAACTATAGCTTAACTTGTATGTTGATTTATAAACCATTTGGGAATTTATAAGGTAAATTTATTTTTGAAAAAAAAATTAAGTGACCTACAAATAAAAAATTTTGCTCCAAATCTATTTCATAGGGCGCTCCAAATATTATTAATTTTGAAACGGTCAAAAGTTGCCCAAAAAAGTGACACACACGTGCAAATATGGATCCAACACCATTGCCAGATAATGGGTATTAAAAATATTAAAAGTAATATATGAAAAATCAACCCAGGTCATATTTCTTGGGGATAACATATGAAGTCTTAGAACTTTTTAAATCATCTACACCCTGTAGTCACATTCAAGAATAAATAAAACATGGACAGAGAAAGACATTGTTTTATTGCATAGTAATGCGTCGCAAATTCTTGTCAACATTTTATTAGCTGAAATTTCAGTTTTGCTAGAAAAATAGATTTTTAATCGGTGAAAACAATCTTAAATGGTCATCATGCATGATTGTGGCAAGATCCAACATATACAGATGCACCCCCAGCTGATATACCTTTACATTCATATTTCCGTTTGGGTGTTCAACCATTCTGCCTAGAAATCTGGAATGTGTAAAAATTACTGTAGTTTGTACAAAGTTAAGATGTGACCAACAAGTGCTATATCTTGTACATATCGCAGGTATTTCCCATAGCTTTGTTTAAATATGAACATGTCCATGCAACAGGGTTCAGCATTGCAGTCAGTGGGAACATATTTAGGACAGTTGCATTTAATCAACACAGAGAAAGAAGCATTTCTAAAGTAAAATATAGTAGATAGTGAATAGTCTAACATTTTACACCCACTACGCAGCTATGTCACGCTTTGTATTTATTGAATGCAAATTTAAAACAAAATCAAGTTCTATGTATTTACTAAACCAGTGTAGATCATAAGTATAACATAAGCCAGCTAAATTGAATGATTCGTGATACGTCCGTACCCATATATGGCACATTGGTACATCCGTACCCATATATGGCACATTGGTACGTCCGTACCCATATATGGCACATTGGTACATGAACTCAAAATAAGAGATTCTGACACTACCTTTCAATCAACAGCTTTATAGAAAACAATACCTTTCATACAGAACAATGCTTTAAGGCAGTATCTATATCTAGATGTGTCCAAATAAACTTCCAACCCACTGTTTTAACAATGTTGTAGCTAAAAAACTACCGTAAATATGTTGCCATCTTGATTATATATGTCCACACATATTTCAAATGAAAGCTTTTCATCTGATATACAAAGATGTCATTGTACATATGTATGCATATAAAACTTCATTATATCCTTGATGAAAAAGTAAAGTTCTAACAACGAAGATGTGATCATTTTAACTATGGATTGATTTCCAAAGTGTCATTAAATGTGCAGGGTAGCCATGGATGGGCAATTAAAGTTCTTCTCTACATCAGGGTGAGAGGATGTTAGTCCTCGACAAAGCGCAGATTCGTATCTTTCTTCAGTTTTGGATCTCGATGCCCATTTCAATGCACACAACGTCCTTGGCGTTCTGATCCTTCAGTTCCCATCTCACGACGACCTGGATCTACGAGAAAAAACAGGAATGACGGAAGGAAATACGTCCTTGCAGGATAGTCAACATCCATGCCACACACTCAGTAGGTGAGAGACTTGCCAGGCCACCGAATATTAATTCGTCTAGGTTATTTGGAACATTATTAAAATGCAATAAACACACACAATAAGCAAGTATTGTGATGAAAACCTTAACATCATGTGATGTCGTGCGCAGGTTGAGTTACGAAAATGACAGCCATTATTCGCGACAAATTATTTGGAGCATATATCTTCTACTTTTTGACGCCACTGTGCAGGTCACAGAATACACATGCGAAACGGTTAGTGCGTATTTATTTTAAATCTTAAGTTATTGCTTCCACACACATCTATGTCGAAAGGGCAAAATCGACACGTTAGTTTTCCCGGGGTTTACCACCGCGTCAGTGTAGCATGAGGCAGCAATGGTGCCTACACACTTAGAAATTTCAAGATGCCCAAGGCGCACCTTTGTCAGTTCAAATAGGACGAACACTACATAATAATTTTTGCTAAGCTCATATTTGTTTTTACATTTACTATAATCCAGTTCCAATAACTGTTTATAAATTATAGTTTCTTAAAAATTTCTACCTGTTATTGCTGTATATTATTTTATGCATTTGTGCACAACTTTTTGATTGCCATTTTTAATTGCTACATTGTATTTTATGTATTTGCACCACGCTTCTTTTGTGTATTTAACATTGTCAACTTCAATAGCTACTGAATAATTTACATTTTATAATGGCCAATTTTAATGATGTTCCACACTGTCAGGCCGGCACAACTGGGTCCAGACCACAATTCTTTATTCCACATTCATATGGGAAGGCAGTGTTAGTTGAGCCACTGGGTTAGTTTCCAGGAAACTACAGCAGCGACTGTTGGTATGGTACCACCCGGTGACTGAACATGTTATTAGAACACGATTGACGTATATTAAGTGCCATTTGTCACAATGGTCTGAAAATGTGAGTTAAAATTATGTTTTTTGATGTTTTAGAAACTTGGTGATTGTAATTAAGTGTGTAAACTATCAACACATGTGAGCAGATTTTATTGTTTCTGCACTAACAAATGGTTTAACACACGGGGAAGAAGCTTATTTACATCACTTCGCACATTAATGAGAAGTTAATTTATTTTCCCGAGCAAATTGGATTATTGGATAGCTACAAATTAAGGCAACATATTAGCAGTAAGTTACACTGGTTGCAATTGGCCTGTAGATATATATTAATTAAATGTGTCGATTTATTAATTAAGTGTGTACACTTGTCAGAGATGTGTTGTATCCATTGGGTAGATGTATTGGCTGAGTTGTTATGACATTTTTGCACAAGGCCTACATAAATTATAGAAATAAAGCATTAAATCCAACTTACACTAAACTGTGGCTCAACTTACCCCACAACAAGTGTTAGTCGAGTCAGTTTACCAACCCTATTTAAATATAAGTATCTATGCATACCATACTAGATATATTATCTTTATATAAAATTATCTACTAATAATCATAGTTTATGCAAGTAAATTTTTTTTTTATTTATGAATATGATTGTGCCCTAGATATCAAAAGGAATGAAAAATGACTCAACTAACACTGCCTTTCCCTACTACTTAGTAGACAGAACCAGCACACATGCACAAATTAATTAATGTACACAAATGTGCACGCACGCTCACACGCACACACGTTTATCTACAATCTATAGCGGTCTGTACTCACTGCAGGATATTCTTTCTTAATGGGCAGTGTGGACATGTAGTTGACCGCCTTCCCACTGGTAAGTGGGCACTGCAGACCTGAGTCCTTGCACGCGTCAGGGTTGGGAAGGGGGAACGGCACTGGGATACCAGCGACAATCCCATGGACAATGGCAGCCATCTTTTCCACTTTTTCGTCTGCAGAGATCATAAAATAAAAGACATTTGTTAATAACTAAATTAATTAATTAATTAAAACTACACTGGTTGCAAAGTAACATAACAACTCGTATTATTACCCAATGCCAACTCTCGGGGGGGTTACTGCAGTAACCTGTGGGTACCCATGTTAGGGTGTTTAAAAAATATGCCCCTTTTGCGCGATTTATTAATTGAAATCACCCCTTTTAGAGACCTGGAATTACATAACTTTAGTACATATAAAATACAGTAGAACCCCCCTAAAATGGCCACACGTTTTCATGAGAATAAATGAGCATCTCATTTACTGCATCATGTGCCCAACAGTTAAGTTTTTCATTGCACCCCCCTTTTATTGGCTATACGAGATATTGCAGCTAATTTTTATACCCATTTAAAAAACACTCCTTTTCGGGGTCTCGATACCCCTATTTATCCTATAAAACACCCCTTTCCCTCATTTTTTTAATGCACATTCATCCCAGAAATTTCATGGCTGAGCCCCCGAGTACCAAGTTTATTAAATCATCATTGGTCACCCATCCGCTTGTATTAGCACCCAGTGCAACCCACACACCCATCCTGCTTGTATTAGCACCCAGTGCCACCCACACATCCATCCCACTTGTATTAGCACCCAGTGCCACCCACACACCCATCCCACTTGTATTAGCATCCAGTGCCACCCACACACCCATCCCACTTGTATTAGCATCCAGTGCCACCCACACACCCATCCCACTTGTATTAGCACCCAGTGCCACCCACACACCCATCCCACTTGTATTAGCACCCAGTGCAACCCACACATCCATCCCGCTTGTATTAACAAGATTTAACAAGATTTGCCATCCAAGCCAAAGGCCCAGATGGCAAGTGGACAAGGAAGCCATTGGCTTATCGAGAGTCCAACAATGTTCATCTACTTATAACCCGCCCTCCTGAGATATGTGTCAACCTTGTTTTTAAACATATTCATGCTGCTAGCAGTTACACAATCTGTAGACAATTTGTTCCATTCATTTATTGTCCTCTGTGAGAACGAGTGCTTCCTGATGTCCAATCTACATTGATCCTTTACTAATTTTACCTCATGTCCTCTAGTTCTGCTATCTTTCTTGAGTGAGAAAAACATATTTCTATCAATATTTTCATACCCATTCAATATCTTAAAAACTTCAATCTGATCTCCTTTTAACCTCCTTGTCTCTAGAGTTGTTAAACCACATTCTTTCAGGCGTTCTTCATAACTAAGGTCTCTCAGTTCTGGAATCATTTTAGTTGCTCTCCTTTGTATGCGTTCAAGCGTATCTATATCCTTCTTACGATATGGTCTCCATGCTTGTATACAGTATTCTAAATGAGGTCTAACTATTGCTTTATAAAGAGGTATAATTAACTTTTTTCCCTTGTATGTTATGTTTCTTCTAATCAATCCAATAATTTGATTACCCTTTGAAGCTGCAATACCACACTGCTCTGAAACTTTCATATCAGCGCTTATTGTAACTCCTAAGTCCTTTTCTTTTACAGTAGTACCCAGAACAGTATCTCTCATTTTATAGTTTACATTCAAGTTCCTATGTCCTGTATGTAGGCATTTACATTTCCCAAAATTGAACAACATCTGCCATTTCTCAGACCATTTCACTAATCTGTCTAGATCGTTTTGTAAATGTTGTTTATCACCATCAGTATTAACCTTTCTAAACAGTTTTGTGTCATCCGCAAATTTCAGTACGTTACTTGTTATACTGTCGTCCAAGTCATTGATATAAATTAAGAATAATATAGGTCCTAATACTGATCCTTGAGGTACCCCACTCAAAACCGATTTCCAATTTGAAACTTCTCCATCTACTACAACTCGTTGTCTTCTGTCAGTCAGCCATTGTTCTATCCAGTCAGTTATGCTATCCCCGATACCATGGGCTTTTAATTTAAGTAGTAATCTTTGATGTGGCACTTTGTCAAAAGCTTTCTGAAAATCTAAGTAGATAATATCTACTGGCAATCCCACGTCTATCCACTTAGTGATTTCTTCCAAAAAACATAACATATTTGTTAAGCATGACCTCGCTTTAAGGAATCCATGTTGAGATGAATTTAATAATTTATGCTTAACGAGGAATTCCACCATATGGTCTTTAATTAACCTTTCTAATAATTTACAAATCACTGACGTTAAACTCACTGGTCTGTAATTCTCTGACTTATTTCTCGAACCCTTTTTAAATAATGGTATGATGTTTGCTTCTTTCCATTCAAACGGAACAACTCCCTCTTTTAATGACAAGTTGAATACTCTTGCAAGTGGTATACTGATTTGTTCTACTGTTTCCATTAGTAATTTTGGAGGAATCCCATCCACGCCCGGTGATTTGTTATCCTTCATTGCCTTTATTTTCTTAGCTACCAATTCTGGAGTTACAACTAACGGACCTAAATAGTCAGATTTAGCCCCCTGAAATTTAGCATCAGCAACTGGTAATGAACTAATATCTTCTTTGGTAAACACTAAACTGAAGTAACCATTTAGGTCTTCCGCCATTAAAAACCCCTGTGATATTATATTTCCAGCACTGTCTTCTAGAGGTCCAACCTTGTCTTGTACATTTTGTTTACTCCTGACATATGCATAAAAACTCTTGCTGTCATTTTTTATGTTACATGCTAGTTTTTGCTCATAGCTTCTTTTAGATTGTCTGATTGTGCCTCTTTGTATTTTGCATAGTCTTTGTCCTTTCTGGTACGCCTATAAACCCTCCACATAGTTTGTTTTAGCATTATTTTTCTAATAGCCTCTTTTGACAAGTGTTTCTTTCTACACCGTTTTCCTTGTTTTTGGAAGGGAACAAATTTATCGATGATACTCTCAATTTCATATTTTAGAATATTCCAACATTCAATTGCGGTCTTATTCATCAGCATGTTATTCCAATCTAGCTTTGCTAAGTATTTTCTCATATCTTTATAGTTACCTTTGTGGAAGTTTCTCTTGTACGTTTTCTTATTTTTACTTTCTGATTTTACATTAATGTCAAAATGTATTTGATTATGGTCACTATTACCCAATGGTTCAAATATTTTTACATTGTCCACTAATTCTTTTTGTGATGACAAAACTATATCTAATACATTTTCTCCCCTGGTTGGTTCTAGTACGTGCTGAGTAAGAAAGCTATCCTGGATTAAAAATAGAAATTGTTGGTCCTCAATCCCTGTGCTCTCTAGAGAATTCCATTGTATGTGTCCATGGTTAAAATCTCCCATTATGATACATTCCCCTTTACTAACTTCCTTTATAGCGTTTTTTATTTTTGTGTTGTCCTCTTCGTTTATGTTTGGACTTTGGTAAACTAATCCAATAGTTAATTTTGAATTTCCTGAAACAATTTTGCACCAAACAGCTTCATCGCAATCTGCTTCCCTTTCTAGTTTTATTTCATAAGCCTGAATAGATTCTTTAACATATAAAATAACTCCCCCGCCCCTTCTTCCTATTCGATCTTTCCTAAACATTACATATCCTGTCAGTCCTAATTCAGCATCTGTTATATCTATGTTGGCCCATGATTCAGTTATACCAATTATGTGAGGGTCAATATCTTCTACCATAATGTTTAATTCGTTTTTCTTATTTACTATGCTCCTTGCATTTAAACATACGCATCTATAACCTTTTTCAGAGATGTTTTTCGGATGATTTGATATTGGTTTATCTGTGCTAGTGGCCTCTTGTTCTGCTTGAGACACCTCTAGGTAACCCCCCTGCACTTCTAGTTTAAAGAATGTTCACTTCCAAAAATATTTGTCATTGTACCCAAGTCACTATCTACTGCTGCTGAAAGTTTGTCCGCGAATACTGCCGCCCCCTTTCCACTTAAATGAAGCCCATCCTTCATGTACATATCAGCCCTCCCAACAAAACTTCCCCATAAATCCACAAATCCAACTTCCTCTTCCCTACATAACTTCTGGACTAACATGTTAATTGCCATCCCCCAACAATTTCGATATTTGTGACCCCTCCTGCCCATTACAGGTAAAATCCCTGACAGTATTACCTGCTCAACCCGCGTCTGTTTTAGTGTTCTGACCAACTGTCTATATTTCCTAACTATGGCAGTTGTACCCTCCCTCTCTACGTTATTTGTCCCTACGTGTACTAAAACAGATCCACCCTTACCCGAGCCTACGATGTTTTTTACCCTCTCAGTTATCGCCTCTATTTTGGCTCCAGGCAAGCAGACCACCACATCATCTCCCTTGTTTAAGACTCTGTCGGTCTTCCTAACTATCGAATCCCCCACAAACACCCTCGCTCTCTTCCTCACCCCCTCTATCACTGCTGCAGAATAACTCTTCCGTTCGATCCCCTCCATCACATTCTGTCCTGACCCCTTCGCTCCTGTCTCCCCCACTTCCCACTCCTTTGCTCTTGTCTCTCCCACTTCCCTCTCCTTCACTCCGGTTGTTTTCCCTCCCGTCTCCCTCACTCCCTTCTCCTTCCCTCCTGTCTCCCCCACTCCCTTCTCCTTCCCTCCTATCTCCCCTACTCCCCTCTCCTTCACTCCGGTTGTCTTCCCTCCCGTTCCTTTCCTTCCCGTCTCCTTACGTTCTGTCTCCCTACGACCTGTCACCTTCCCTCCTCTCAGCTTCCTCCCAGGCTGCGGTGAGCTCTCCCTAGCATCTCTTGTGTCTTTCCCCACTTTATCATCTACTGTTCCCCCACCGGAACTACTGGCACAACCCCCCTGTTCCCTTCCCACCATTGCCACAACGAGCAGCCTCAGCTCTTCCAACTCCACCTCTAGTTCCTAGCACCCAGTGCAACCCACACACCCATCCCGCTTGTATTAGCACCCAGTGCCACCCACACACCTATCCGGCTTGTATTGGCACCCAGTGCCACCCACACACCCATCATTTTTAATCATGCACAGGTATTTTTCAATGTTAATACGATTTTAAACAGAGAATGACATTCTTGCCATATCTGTGCTTTCTCTGTCATCATTTCGTATCTGAGAGACTTACTGGGCGTGAAGGCAGCGGAGAAGGTGACATTAGTTCCTTTCTTTGCAACACAGATCGTTTCGCTCTTGATGCAACCTTTCACCTGTATGTCAGCCACTTTGCCAAATTTAGACCCTGAAATTCAAAAGAGACATTCATTTAGCCATGTTACGTTACAGGTACAAAGCCTGAACCGTTTGTATCATAAAAATATGTAGTATAAAATATATCTATCATAACTGCCCAAATGTGTTTTATGAACTACAGTTTTATTTTTATTTAATTGATTGAAATTTTTTATTTACTTTAATTGAACAGTTTCAGGGGTGAATAACCTGTTTACATTGCATGTGGGGGGGTGTTAATGATACGCCCATCACCCAATAAACTTTGTAAGAAAGTACTAGAAACTGTCAATACTCGCTCGCATGCATGCATGCACACACACGTATACATGCATGCACACACATGTATACATTGCACTGGAACCAAAGAGCAGTGGGTGGTACGCAGGCTTGGTCGAATGTCTAAGGCTACAGAGAACTGTTTAGTTCAAAAACATTACCATTAAAAGTAAATATCCTTAAGCCTTTATCATCATCAAAGAACAATAAATCCTTTTGTGTCCACTGGATTCACTTTCCTAATATAATTAATATTTTATACTTTACAAATGTTATTATTAGTGTTATCATATATAAAAGTTGTTTCGTTTTAAAACGACTATACAGCAGGAGTGTCTTCATTTATTGAGGTGCTATGACACATCCGAGAGGTCTAGTCGTGACTGTGTCATTATGCAAACCTTCAGTTAACTTGTCATCGAGCTATCATATTTCACTAGTCAGTTCCGCCACCTTTGATTCAGTTGAATGGTTTTGTCCTCTGGGAGTTGCAACAGTGTAATTTTAGATATGACCAGTCTTCTGTCAATTTAAACATAATCCCAGGTAACTATACTGCTGTCCAACAAGCGTTATCAATCAGGTGTTATGACAGTACACACAAATGTAAACTATCCCTTCTCTGCCTGGAGTTTGACCTATAACTCAGAGTTTCCAATATATCGATCCAAATAACTGGTCTATAATATATTATGCAAAATGGTCTCAAGTGTCTAACCCAAGACATCCAACACTTGGATGTTTCATTCAAATATTTCTCTAAAATAGATTAAATTATATTACTGAATTCCCATTATCAAATTCCACTAACAAAGGGAATAACCATTCGTTGTTTGGGTGATCCCCCTAGAGGAGAAAAACTTCAAAAAAGATGTCCATCATTACAAGAGAGTTTAACAACACTAAATGTCAAAATGTTTAATTACTCAACATCAAGAAACTATTGCAAATTGTTTCTCCTGAATCCCTCTCGCTTGCCTCACCTCAACATTCAGTTATTTAGTGTTAAAAACGTCGTAAAAGTTCACCCTGGAGAGATGGAACAATACCGCCCGCGATCTGCACGACAGTAAAATAAACAATAAACAAGTGTGTCATTGAAATCAATGAAATACGACTGTACAGTCATAGAGACTTCCAGTAACTTTCACAGGACATGCGTTGACCTTTGATGAGTGGGTAGGTGGAAGCGTAATGTCCGACGAAATGTTTATTTCATTTTTATTGTCTGCGGTTTTTTTTTAAGCTTTGAACTCTAAAGATGGAGACCCTGGTTGAATATTCAATGACTGGGACACATCATTTAGTCCTAACTGTCGCAGTTTGCATCATAGCCAAGGGGAATTCTCATTGGCTTCAGCTGAGGATTTTACGTTTATTTTGAATAACAGCAGTGAATATGACTAAGTAAATTTATTATTTTATTATTATTTAAATAGTAAATTAAATGGGTTTAAAACAGTTTAAAAACATTATAAACATTCATTGAGTATAGGGCTTTTACTCATTTAACATTGGAAACTGCCTGTTTCATAGATATTTTGTTATAAAGGTATATATTTGTTCACGAAGGTCATTTTAAAGATCATCCTGGTTAGTTTCTTCTGTGGCATTTAATGATATGCAACAAAAAAATCTGCACAAACCCATAGAAACATTATCAATAACAGACAAATGTGAATAACAAACACTATGTTTAATTAAGCTTATCAACCCAGCTCATAAAGGACATATTTCTCTAACCCCCAATATTGCCTGTTGTATTAGTACCCCGGTATGCAGATTTTACCATCATATATTTTTGGTCTAACATTATCATTATTTAAACCAAATATAAACAAAACAATTACATGCTAAAATTATTTATTTTACTAATTATATCTACAGTGAAACTGCAAGCTTAATAAGAAACTGATACTTGAAAAAAAATTGGTGGAAGTTTGTTAACTGTGACAATATTTTTTGCGTGGATAAATTAATTCGCTGATACAAAACTAATTTTTGGCCCCTTTGATGAGTGAAACGAGGACCAAAAAGAGGATGTCTCTAACTGTCTCAAGCCCCAGATGATGTCATAAGTAAGTCATCTGACAACAGTGACTCCCGTTGAATACAAAGAAGTTGTAGTTATCTCTGCAGTAGGGCATGAAATCACAAAATGCCAGCAAACACACATCCCGTGAACACTGACCTATTTGTGAATGGCAGGTCGAATACTGTAAACTAGGAAATGTCTGCAGTTTGTGATGACTAGTTCGATATTGTCTGTGTAAAAAATACTGGTACTCTGAGCTCAATAGGTGCACTGTGCCCAATAGGTGCACTGAACCCAGTAGGTGCACTAAGCCCATAGTTGCACTAAGCCAATTGTTGCACTAAGCCCATAGTTGCACTTAGACCACTTGGTGCACTGAGCCCAGTAGGTGCACTAAGCCCAATGGTTGCACTGAGACTAACTGGTGCACTGAGCCCAATAGGTGCCCTGAAACCCAACAGATGCACTGATATGCAATATGTCTAACAGGTGCAACGTGATAAAAATACTAATTATGCAAATGAATTTGCAAATACTTGTAATGTTTCAACAAATAAAAACACTTTAGATAGTGTGCCTAGTATTTTGTTACTTCGCTTTTTATAACAAGGTGTTGATGCTATAAATCCTTGACACATCAGTGTGTGGAAAACTGCTCACATTTTCTAATGTGACATGAACACTGACCACAGAACCCAGCCAGAGAAACTAAAGACAACACTAACATTGACACTTGCGATTTGTCTGGGTGATTAAAGACAGGTATGGATGCCATATGTGCAGTTTTTGTTCAAGTGAAAAAGAAGAAAATTGCCATAAAAACAACTTTTAAAATATTCTTTTGAAATGTATTTAAATGCAAATTTAAATATTTGATGACTGAGAAGCTAAATACCAAATGTATTTCAAACATATATTATAAATGTATTTTTAACAATTTCAAAAGCAAATATTAAAATGTATTTTAATGAATGAATGAAAATGTTTATCATATTTGATACCCAATATATTGTTGCCATCAAAAGGACAGACAAAATACTGAATTAGACTCATTAAACAGATATATATTGAAACTATAAAATATGCACTGTATAGTGCTCACATCAAATCACTCAGACAGGAAAATGCATAAATAATCTCTAAGGGGGGGTTTCCTCTGCTATAGATACAACCCAACCAACTTCTAAATGGAGAACAACACAAGCCATGAAGCGGGCACGTGGTCAACGTCCACATCACTATTAACCCCATCAGCACGTCCCCATGGACAAAAGCTATCATGTAAATCAAACGTGGCTGAATTGACCAGTGAAATATTGCAGCCCCAATGACAGGCTTGGATCCCCTGCTTAATGATGCAGTCACGACTACACCTTCAAGGTGTGTCAGACACAACGCCCCACCGAAGTCACCTTCACTGTGTGACTGATTCAGTGTAACAGCATAATTCTAACATTAAATCAAAGTGTGGCTAAATGCTATTATTTTATTTGTTTATTTATTAGCCATGTATAGCTATAACATTTCTGCAAAGATAGTTACCAAGTTTGTCTATTTGTGTATTTGTTAATTATATGGATAATTTATCTCTGTGCATATATCCCAAATAGTAAACTAATCATAAGCAGAATTTTCTTCTTTTTTATAATATAAATTTAAAAAAATTAAAGAAAAATGTTTTGAAGAAAGGTCTTCCAGAGTCTTCTAAGGAAACTTACAGTGCAGTATGTACTACTTTTGTTTAAACTCTAGTGTATGCCATATAACTCAAGCACTGCCTTCGCACACTGAGCTGAATACTTCCATGGTACACACACCCCCATGAGTGACGCAGTGCTTCAGCTATGCGATATACCCCCACACAGGTTATAACAAACAATAAACTCCACAAAGCAAATGCCACCAGCAACAGCAGGGAGCAAGACATATAGGACATGCCCTCCTTGCATGATTGGTCAAGCCGGTCATCATGTGCCGATCATGTGACCTGCTTACTCAGCATTTGTTTTACTTGAAACATGGACGCATGGCCGCGTGCCTTGGATATACAATGCTGTGTACAGACAGGTGAGTGTATATGTGTGTGCTTCTACCATCCGTCCTTGAGATTTACCTGTAATTTGCTCTGGCTTGTGCACGGACACGCCCCAGTAGACACACCTGCCAACACCACATACTGGGCCTCCTGGGGTCTGTCATGATCCCAGTTGTAACACTCATACAAACATACCCTAACAGCCACACAGGACTAGGAATGTGTAAATTGTGATAACACTGCTAAACAGTGTTAACATGTCAAGCGTGTGGACTTTGACGATGTTATTTTGTTTCACCTGTAATCAGACGGTTAGCAACGGACAGTTGGCAACAGGTGATAGTAGTTGTGAGAACAGCCAGTGTTGCCACCAACTACACACATCTTTCTGGCTGACCAGGGACTTGTCAAGTTTATATAACAGATTCCTCTTATGACTAATGTGGTATACTTCAAACATCCCTACTCATGACTAACACAACTGGTTTTTCATATGTTTGTGGCCTTAGACCACCAACTCTGTGAGTGACTCCCCGACAAATCCCAACTGGATGTTTCACTTCCCCTGACATAGACACCAGGTGGAACAGACCGCATCCAAAGGACTTCCTTCCCATACACCTTGAGCTGAACATGTCAGGCAATTAGTCTTGCATACTTTTTATTAAACAATCAAGTCTAGTTCGCTGGCCTCAATTAGAGCCGAGGTCATGAGGCGATCACTGTATCGCAGGATATGCTTTTCCAGTTGAGTCTATGAATAGAAGTAGGCCAATCTTCAGCAGTCAAGTTCAGTGAATTGAAAGGCCTCTGTATGAGTATATTTACACACACTCATCTGGCAAAGCTATAAGTTTCAGCATTGGTTGATTAATAGCTAATTATGGTTGTAGTTATGGTTATAGTTATGGTCACATATTATGATCGGACCTGTTATTGGTACGTGTAGTAAGGGTTCACAAATTGTATTCCTATGTGTCATTGTAGAATACAATAGCAAATGGTCGATGTAACATGTAATTACTATTGTAAAGACTTGTATGAAAGTGGCTGACAATGACACACATTGACATGTCAACAGTCAGGACCCTCGACTGCCCCATAGCACAGGCAGCATATCTTTGATGTTGTCACAGAGATATAATGTCATCAATCAGAATGGTGTTTGCAGATTGGTCAAGAGGTTACATCCTGCCTGACTTTGTGTGTTAGTGCACAACATATCTAATCACAGTCGAATCTCTGTGTTGTTGAAACAGGCTGAGCTGAACAGAGACGTACACATATATCACTGACAACAACTGCCTATTCAGGGGTGCCGTGCTGGCTTCAGGGCTTTTGACCCCTCTGTCCACGCCCCATGCAGGCGCTCCAGGGGTTACACTAGGGTAGTTGACTCATCTTTTCAGCGTGTTCTTTATGATGTCTTTCTGTTTGCCCCTTCACTGAAGTTTAATTCTATCTGGTCTCTCTGTCAGAGAGCAATGGTCGGTTTATTTAAGCAAGAGAGTTCTCCTTGACCAACAGATGTCCAGAGCATCAGTCACATGACCTCAAATATGACATTTTCACCTTCTTGAATCTGTGCCACTCCCTACAGACACACACACACCTGTAGTAGTCTATGAAAAACATGAAGTGACATGGAGAGGTGCAAATAGAGTACACTCAGAGATCTAAACAAACCCTTTATTACCGCATAATTATAATACTGCAATGGTTGCATATCACTCAATTAAAACACACTTTTATAATGGACAGAGTTATTCAAAATCTAAACAATACATTTGTTCTACAAGGTGAGGGGGACCGGGGGAGGGGGACCTGGGGGAGGGGGACCTGGGGGGAGTGGACCTGGGGGTAGGTTGATTCAACTCAACAAGAATTAATTTAGAGAAAAAACAGGGCTACTTAATAAAAAACTGTGGTCAGTATAGTAATAATTTGCAACTATTTTGTAACCACTCTTTTGCAACTTTATTCAAAATATTTCTTATATTATTATTTTACAGATTTGATCAATACCACAGCACTAGTGTGGTTACATTGGAGAGCTTGCATATATAACTACGCCATTGTGTAAGTCAATGCAGTGACTATTTCCTTTCTCTTCAATCTATGCAGCTGCTCATATATATGCTACAATCTATGGGTGGCAGTTTATTTATTATGACAAGTTTTATTGTCAGTGTTCCCAATGTGCCAGGCTATATTTGCATTTAGCCATAAGGCATACCTCATATCGTACTGTACATCTGGACTGTGTGCAGTGTGTTTGTGAGCATGGTTCTTCTACGTGCTGCATTATTGGCTCACAATTTGTAGATCAGTTCAGGTAAACTGCACTAACTACAAGGGGTCAGCCCGCCATGAGGGGTAAGAGCAGACTAGCCTTAGGTATCAAAGGGGTTTACCCCAGGTGAGAAGGGGATAATGTCTTATTTCCTCTCATTTTTCTGAGTAGCAACTAATGCCCTTATGAATAATTTTGTTTCAATCTAGCTACATTTTCAACTAAAACTAGCCTATTGCAAAACACACTTTTATCACTAAATAACCATGTGGATAGACTAGCGTTTTATAAATGTCACAGCCATAGGCACATTGGCAATAACTCTCAGGTATTTCTTCAGTATTCATTGCACTGTTACACCATGAGACTGAGACTTGTCAACAGTGTAGGCAGCACCAAGATTAAATTAATGATCTGATTAACTGATTAATGTTTGTCTGGACAGACACCCCACAGTGACTCAGCATGGGGGACTACTATTCAAAAAGAAACTTACTAACACACTGACCTGCCAAACAGCTCATATGCTAATCTCCAGAAGAGAGGGCTTAGACTTATAGGGATTGAGAAAAGTCTAGAACATTCCAGGTTCTCCATAATGCGCAGATCAAAACCGATATATTTAATCTGCTGAAGTAAATGTTTGTCAGATACCCAGGGCGTGTTGAAACCAGACATTCAACACATGTGTTGAAATGACACACCGGCACTTGCTAAAATATAAGCTTCAAATAATATGTAAGCCCTGTGACAATCTTGTTTAATCGGAGGCTTGGAAAAGGACAACATGTTATCGATTCTTATTGATTCTTATGAACAAAATGAGGAAGCAATGAGTTTTATTTTTTTTTTTATTTTTAGCAATATTATACGAAAAATCACAGTAGGCCCATGGTTAGTTTTGAGATACAGCAAATTTAAATTAAGACGATACTGCTATACCAGATTCTGTAAAATCTAACAATGTGCCTTAAATGTTCTGTGCAGTATCTGTAATAGGTTAAATTCATTGGGTTTTTGTCTTAATAGCATATCCAGTTTCGTCACTCTAGAATCTAAGTTAATCTCTTGCAAGTAAACAGCACATATTAAATCTAAACTTCAAATCATATCTACGCCAATCTTGTTTATTGTAAGGCTGGGAAAAGGTCAAACGTTCTCGATCCTCTCAGATTCTGTAAAACAAAATGAGTAAACTACGTTTTTGATAATTTTTATCTTTAAAAAGGTTCTTCTATTATAAAAGATACAGTCGGTCCTTGGTAAGTTCTTCAGATACAGCAAATTTAAGTTAGGATGGCAGCGATCTTAACCGCTATAATTTCTATTTCCTCAAAATCTAAAAAAAATGCCTTAAATGTTTTTTTGCAGTATCTATAACTGGTTGAATTTATTTATGTTTTTGTCTTGATAGCATATTTGACCACTTTCTTGAAAATAAAAAAAATTTCCTGAAGTAACCCTTTGCCAGACACTCAGGAGGTGTTGAAACCAAACACGCAACATATGTTAAAATGATACACTGGCATGTGTGTGCTGAAAGTCTTATTACAATCTTGTTTACTCTAAGGCTTACTTCACAATGACAGTAACACCATTTCCAAATCTCATTATTGAATGATGGTAAAAATACATTTTATATATATTGAATAGATGTTGGTTCATTTTGCAATTAGGCATTTACACGAGATATTTTTGTTTAACTTAATTTACACCTGAACTTACCATCCCTGGCATATCATTTATTGTATACATAGACAGACTGAAACAACTGAACTTACCATCCCTGGCATATAATTTATTGTATACATAGACAGACTGAAACACCTGAACTTACCACCTTTGGCATACCGAAGGAGAATAGGAGATATGATCCAAACATACAAGATACTACATGCCATCGATGACATAAACAAAGATGACTTTTTTACAACTAACCCACTGAGCACACGCGACCACAAAGAGAAACTATACAAGACACCCAGCAGACTCAACATAAGATACCCAGCAGACTCAACATAAGATACCCAGCAGACTCAACATAAGACACGCAGCAGACTCAACATAAGACACCCAGCAGACTCAACATAAGACACGCAGCAGACTCAACATAAGACACCCAGCAGACTCGACATAAGACACCCAGTAGAATCGACATAAGACACCCAGCAGACTTGACATAAGACACCCAGCCGACTTGACATAAGACACCCAGCAGACTCGACATAAGACACCCATCAGAATCGACATAAGACACCCAGCACACTCAACATAAGACACCCAGCAGACTCGACATAAGACACCCAGCAGACTCGACATAAGACACCCAGCAGACTTGACATAAGACACCCAGCAGACTCGACATCAGAAAATATTCGTTCTTGCAATGCAGCACAGCACAGCAAGCATTAAGATTTCAACTAATCTTACAAGAACTACAAGTCTCTTACGAGTCTTAGTAGTTTGAACAACTTGTCTGTCCTTAGGCAAAAGCTGCAAATGTTTTAACTGCTGACTTTCCTAGCATCGTCAGACAAGAACACGTTGCCCTTTGTGCAGTTTGGACCCTACAAACAGAGGTGACTTTGCAAAGGTATAGTCCATGTACCAGATAAGCTGAAATTTACCAATCTGTACCACTATGAGGGTATTAATATTGATATACAAAGGTTTTATTATCTCTCTAAACCTTTTATATTATAATTTTTTTACAAAGCTATACCACCTTGGAATGTCCATCATGCCAACTTGGTTTACGTTTAGGTACAAGAAATGGTACTAGTGGCACAACCCCCCCCCCAGTGACATTGATCAACCTATCATGACCTATACATGTGCAACATGTCTTGGGTGACAGTTAAAGCAGAGATATAAATAACCACAATGGCCAACAATACACAAGTGAGAGTTATGCACATAAATGATACAGAGTGCTCAGGACCTCAAAAGTAACCAGGTCTAACCTCAGACAGTGCCATTTAGTTCACTAGGGCTGCTGTTTCATAAAAAATCAGTCAACCGTATCCAAGGCACAACACATTCACCCTGTGTGTGAATTTCACCAAAACAAAAACATGATAGAGTGAAAAACACAATCACTCAGTGCAATAAACAAAATCGCATCTGTAAGTAAAAATGTGGTTTTGTGATTCCCAAGAACATTTGTATTGTTTTTCAGACATTCAGATAATTTATCTCATCTAACAAGCAGGATCAAGAGACCTATATCTAGCGGAGGTCCAATGTCAGTCCTGGCAGGAGACCAAACGGCTGCTCTTGCAAATTATTGTAACTAACACCAGCAAATTAATTTCTCTGAAACAAAACAAAGACATGAACTAATAATTGCTCAACATTCTGTTATGAAGCCAGCCTCTTTCTAAAGACCTGGGTATCTTGTTTAAGTTTTTCCCTCTTCTGTCCGCCAACAGAGTTCTCCCTCTATCCTCTCCCAAGACGAGTGTCCGCGCCAAGTTAGGATATAGTGCACCCAGCAATATAGTGCACCCAGTAATATAGTGCACCCAGTAATATAGTGCACCCAGCAATATAGTGCACCCAGTAATATAGTGCACCCAGCAATTTTCAACAAGAGTCTGTGTAAAAAAAAAAAAAACATGGAGTTGTTCAACTAAACAGAACTAGACAGCTGCTGTCACTGACTCTGTGAGTTCAGTGTCAGATCCCACAGTGCTCAAACATATCATGTGTCTACACACTACTGCATCAACATCAACAGGCTGCTGTTGTTCACCCCACACCAAATAATGTACTTGAACCCTGTTTTCAGATGACCCTTGTACCTTCCATGCACATTATACTTTATACATCTACATCATTTGGTCATAAGACATATGGTCACAAGACATATGGACATACAAATGTCACATGACCAAATGTCCTTACTTTACTTGCTATTTGGTAGATGCATTTCTCATGGCTATCTAGACTGAATGCAATCATTTTGCATTTTTAACTTTTTTAAATGGCAAATAAAGTTATATTAAACAAACAGTCAGATACATTGTTAGGTTCGTAGCTTTTTTGCACTGACATGTGTGACGAGATGCTTTGTCACTGCTAAGACCAAGTCAAAACAACATGAAATGGTGAATGAGGGAACATTTGTAACTAGAACCTCGTATGTAAACAACACAGCATTAACTGCAACTTTATGTAAATAAACAACACAGAGACTGGATACAAAACTAACCATAAATACCCCACCAGGGAGTAAGACAATAAGCTTATGAACATTGTAAATTGTGTTAAATTCTTAGAGAGATCATCTTGTCAATCATTGGATTTTAACATATCACTGTAAATGAGACATAAGCGCTTTTGTCAACAAACAAATAAAAAATGCAATGATTTTCATCCTGTGATTTTATTTTCATGACATTTCTTTTGTGACTTAATTTTTTGAACTTGTCTCATATTTTTCCAGGATTTAATATTTCCGCGACTTCATTAAATAAAATCACATGGGGACTCCTCAGTTTTAAAGTAGTTTATGTTGTAGCTATGGAAGTCTGAATGCATAATGCTAACATTTGACTTCATTTCTGATACATTTCCATGACTTTTTTCTCCTGCGTCTTTATTTCCATGACTCTTCTCGTGTGAATATTTCCTTGACTTTTTCTCCTCTTCATTTCCACAACTCAATCTTTATCCTGCTCTTATTTGCAACACTCTTTCTTCCATCTTTACTTCCACAACTTCTTTCCTGCGAGTTTATTTTAATGACCTTTTCCACTATGACTTAATTTCCATGACAGTTTCCTGTGATCTTATTAAACACAACAAGCAGGTGTCACTGCACTACCGCTTGCAACTCGATAGGGAGGTGTAGGTAGCTCTATTTGAATTGAACTGAATCACTGGGCAAAATGTAGTCACATGGTCCAGCGCCTGCACAACATCTGCATAAACAAAGGGGCTGGTACCCCACAGTCGCCTGTTTAGTGCAGAGGCTAGTTGCAGAGCACCTGATGAAATAAACAAGACAGGCAAGCTTTCACTGCCAGCAAGTAGGTGAGACATGATTTACACAGTCAGTGATATGAGTTATCTTTCCTTGCACACTGTAGACTGTGTGTGGCTGATTCACTGACTGTTGGTCAGTTCCACTCAACACACCCGGCCAACTTGCTGTTAACACTAGCACATAGTTAGACTCCGGGGTTAGGAACTCAGGAATATGGCTTAAGATTTAGCATATATTAAGGTTGTCTGTATGATTTAGGCTAAAGGTTAGGATCTGGTAAATGGAAAGGGCTGCAGTCTTATGATAAGGTCTACATTTATGAATTCCAATGTTGTCAATTATATAATGGCAGAGGTAAATTATTATATAGCACTGTTTTTGGCCCTTGAGACTGCTCAAAGTGCTTCACACTTCACCCCCTGGCAGACCTGTTCATTCCAACACCAACTCGACTTCTCTGGAAAGCATTCAGCCATGCCACAATTACTGCACAAAGACTCATCATCATCAATCCCTTAACCTGGAGTGTCGTTGGGGCACCACTGATGATCTAGCAATCAGCAGTCTCCACCTCTGATTGTCTGATTTGTGTCTTTGTGAAGTCCAGGCCTGTACACTCTTTTCCTCTGTCTTCCTCTTCTTCTTGCTTTCCTAACAGTGCCTTGCAGGATGGTCTTTGTCAGGCCGGATGTTCATGAGACAGGCCCATACCATTTCAGATTCCATCTCTTTACCATGGTCAAGAGATCTTCATAGGGCACGATGGCTTGTTGTTGGTTCTGTTGTGGACCTCTTCGTTGATTGCATGGTCCTTGTATGAGATCCAAAGGATCTTTCGATATTCTTCTTTGTAGTTTGGCTGTAAGAATCCATGTCTTGCATGCATATAGAAATACTGACATGACATGGAGACTACTCATTCATTTACACACACCCATCACTGTCTATAGCCAGGTACTCATTTATTGCTTGAGTGAACAAAATTGCCCAAGCTTCGAAACAACAGAAAGAGGATTCGAATCCTGGTCCTCTTGAATATGAGTCTGACTTTCTAACCATCATGTCACTGTGCTTCAATTATATATATATATATATATATATATATATATATATATATATATATATATATATATAAAACATTTGTTTGTTTCAGAAAACTAGAAAATAAAGAAAACAACAACAGAAATGGTCACTTCTCTGCAACATCAATGTGGATTACTTAGATTACATATACTATACAACTGAAAATAACATTTACTTACAAACTGACTGGTACTTACTCACCTATGCATCAAGTTATGTGCAATGAATATGGAACTCATCAGAACGTCAACAATATCCATTGACACAGCTATTCCATGGGTGCTTACAAAAGGAACACTCAACCAGATATTTATATACACCAGGGTCCAATGTCAAGGAAAAAAGTCAACCAACTGCATATCCAACTTTAATTAGCCAGATTTACATCGGAGAATTTGTGAGCCACTCATCCAATATGAGTGCCCATAACCACGAGGCCTCAAATCTGGCCAATGAACCATCACCGAAAGCCGCAGAAGACAAACCTGTGAAAAGTACATGGCGGCGCCGACTGAGAAGACAGGTGAATAAGTTGACGGGAAAGAAGGAATCAAATGTATGGGCAACGAAAACTGAAACCAAGCCGCTGGAACAGGAATGGATGCTGGAACCAGAACCATTGCAAAATCCAGTAAAAGAGGAATTCGGCAATGACGAGACGGAAGAAACAAAACCGCATGATGAAGCCAGCAGCGGCGTTTCATCAGAAGACATTAAAAGCAGCACCTCAGATGCACAGCGGACGTTTACCGTTAACGAAAGTCAGGAGTGGATTTTTGCTGTGCAGCATCCAGTGTATCGAACGACAGCTGCCATGGCGATCAGTGCCACTCCAACTGAAGCCACTCTGACTGGTGCCACTCCAACTGATGCCACTGTGACCAGTACCACTGCATTCGATGCTACTAAGACCGATACTACCCTGACTAGTGCCACTCCAACCGATGCCACTCCAACCAAAGCAGAAGATCAGTATACCAACAGTGACACATCAGTAGTGCAACGTGGTGCATCAGCGGTGCCAGGCGGTGCTTCAGTGGCATCACGCACGCGACAACCAAGGCAGAGGCGAAGTGGTCTAATGATGGTCGGAGTGGCACTGGAGGCACACGGTGACACGTCAACAGAGAAAGACACAGACGAGGAAATGGCACTGACAAAACCAAGTACATCAGATGGTGCAATTGTAGATAGTGCAATGAATGAATCATGTGTGCAAAGTGCAGTGCAAACTGCAGACAATGTCACAGTGCAAACTCAGGTGGATGATGCGACAATGCAAGAGGCACTGGTGCAAAGTCCAGCAGACTTTAGCACCATGCCAACTGCAATCAGTGGTGAGGAAATGCAAAGTGCGGATGAATCTACACCAAAATCCGAAGGCGCGAGATTGGCAGCTGCACTTTGTAGTGCAACATTGCACAGTGCAGATGATGATGACAGTGCAAGTGTGCGAAGTCCACTTGATGTGCAAAGTCCATTTGATGTACAAAATCCATTTGATGTGCAAAGTCCACTTGAAAATGATGTTTTTGAAATGGTGCCTTATGGTGCGAGGGACGAAACTGCAGCAGAAACGACTGAAGTGCAGATTGCACTGAATGACATTTTAGTGCAAGTAGCACCAGACGGTGCACTGGTGGAAACTGGTGCATCAACCAATGTAAGACCAGATGGCACTGTGGTGCACCAAACCTCATCCTATATCGTATCAATGAAAATTGCACCCGATGGTGCACTAATACTTCTGGATGACGATGCACCAATGGAAACACCGCACAGTGTGCCAACAGCTCAAGTGGAAGGCACTGACACATGTTATGCTTCGTCAGACACCACAGATAAAAACTCTGAACCCAGCGATGACTTAATAGCACTTAATACGCCCCCACCACAAAACACAGGTGACCTCGACAATGAAAAAAAAAAAAAAACTCTGACCTCGATCGATGCTCATGAAACACCTACACATAATCCGCATGGGAGTCTAGATGCAAAGAAACACATCGATTCTGCTGCTTCCGCTGGTATGCCAGAGGCCAATTCTGAAAATTCCCCTGTGATGTCTCAACACGGAAATGATACTAGTTCACGGATGGCCTGGCATAACCCCACAGAGGACGGTAAACCCAGACGCCTCATCAATGTCTATGGGGAGGCAGATTTGGGCAGAACCTCACAGCTCAATAACAAGTGGCATTCCTTACAGGATCTTAACCGCAACGGCCACAGAACTCCGTCTAACGCTTCTGTGGCTCAAGTGACAAATAAAGAAGATGGAACAACATCGGTGCCGTTTTACCAGATTGGTTCTGCAGGTAGGTGGAGCCACCATGATCTGAGCAAAAACACCACAAAGCAGCGTTTGGAGACCAATCCAGCGCTGCACGGGAAAACGACGGGACAGAGAGCAAATGACGGGGGAAACTTGGCAAATTCAGATATGGATTTATCTCAAATAAAACCTACCGCAAGGCGGCTTCTTCACGGTGTGTTCAGTCGGAGTAACACATGCCCCGACATGGCGGAAGGGAACAAACTCCCAGTAGGGAATAAACTCCTAGTGGATGCGGAAAACAAATCTGACAGCAAACAGAAGAATATAGTGGTCACACCCGTTACTCGAAGGAAGAGTTTCGTGCAGCGATTATTGCACAGGAAAGAAGGCAGTAACACAGCCATAGCACGACAGAACAGGCAACTTCAGAAACAACAGAGACTGCGTGATGCAGAAACAAAACAAACTTCACAGCCGGGGCATAAATCTATGAAGCCTGAACAGTCGGATAAGTCCACTGATAAGGGCCAGTCCCTGGGAATATCTGGGGAGAAACACCGTCGTAAACTGTCTACCAAAGATGGGCCTCCAGCGACGGCTAGATATGGTATCATGCGAAGGTTTTCCAAGTGGAAGTCACTCTCAGATATCCCCACTGTTAGCAGTGGAAAGGAAGCATCTACACCTCCGACTCCACCGAAATCCACAAAGGAAACTCAACGAAAGGACACCAAATTGAACAACACCTGGCAGAGTCAGAATGACTTAGCACATGCTGGAGCCACCAGGAATTCTGGGAAAGGTCTAGACATTGTTGCTAAGCCAAAAGGGCGACGGCATTCAGAGTGGATCAAGCCTCTGTTTTCATCAGGTAATAAAGCACGGAATGCAAATGATGCATCAGGAATCGTGGATTTTCTGGATGTGTCACCTAGTGGCGGATCAGTGAACAATAAACAAGTACAACAGTCAGAAAACTATTGGGGTACAGAGTACAGCAGTAACTTGCAACAGCATCCACCAGAGGACACCACCGATGACAGTTACCGCCCACTGAGACGACTCCCAAAAACGCCTGACTCAGCAAAAACGTCTGACTCAGCAAAAACGTCTGACTCAACAAAAATGTCTGAATCCACGACTGGAGACATAAATCAGAATGACCAGAAGAAAAAGAAACACAATCGTCTAAATCGTGTGTTTGCAAGACGTAAAACGGTAAGCGAGATACCGACAGCGATACTACAATTGGCTTCGCAAACAACATGTGCACCAACAACAGAAAACGTGAAAACAAAACCACAGCGAAAATCATCAGCGAGTGCAATGGCCACCCCAATAGGCGACGAAAGCCAAGCCTACCTCAACGGCTTCACGGAACCAGAACGATCATCCAAAACGGGTTCTGGTTACCAGGCAACGCAAATGTCGGATGATGAAAAAGATGGCAATGAAACGGAATATACTTTTGATGATCCGCCTACATATGACCTTCGAGAGAAGGTCAGTGTTGTTACCGAGCTGCCCACCAGGCCGATCCAAGTGCTACACGACAGGCTTGATTGGCTACAGAAGAAGAGCACAGGTTTGACTCGACGCCACTCCACAGCCACCCTTTCTCCTGCGACACTGTTAAGGATATCAAAGAAACAACCTAGATATTCTCCTCCTACCGAAAAGGTTGGTAAATATTTCACTTATTTCACACAGGATATAATAGATTAATGGTGCGATTCTAAAGATAACATGAATGCATTAAACCACATGTAATATATTTTACAATAGCAAACCACATGATATCAATTATGTGATAGCAACTGTCAAAAGTCGAATTGGGGGAATTTTATGGTTAACTTTATCTTTATAAAACTCTTTCTAATAATGGGGATAAAATGCAGAGCCACTGTTAATGAGGCATCATTCTTTTGGCCATTTCAGTTACCCTCCCCAGTGCGTGGAAGCAGTCAAATATATGGCATCCATAAAATATGAACTACTTGTTGCTTTTGCACAGTTCATGTTTTATGTGACTATTTTAAATGATGCAATGGTAATTTTATTTTGCCAAATTCAATTGGCGCTACATTCAAGTCTGAACATTATCTAGCATCGGCTGGTGGTCATTTGAAGGTGTGTTCTTTTGTCCAGTACAACTAAATCATTCAAATCAAGCAGAGCACAAGTTGGCAGTGTCTATTTGTATGGGCATTCATTCTGTGACAGCAGACAAACCCTTGTCACAGAACAGTCCCGCTACTTGATTAGCTGCAATATTGGCTGTGGCATGTCTTTCTCTGTCCTTATACAATATCCACATATTGGCAACCGTGCTCCATTAGGTCAGGATGAATTGTACATATATTTTTATCTACAATGCATTCATCACTAGCCCCATGGCATATACAATTAGACACTAGGTGGATGAAAAGAACATGCTGCATACAAATGGCATAATCTAAACACCTCTTAGGTGATTAACTATTGGCAGGAGAAGCCATTAGAAGGAGCAAAAATAGATATGGCCTCTGCTAGCAAGCAATGATGCTAGCTGGTGATTTATTATGTATTCAAGCAGTAGTCATGACCAACAATTTAACTTTAGAACTACTAACAGTAACCTTAAACAGCCTGAGAACATAAAGATAGCAATGCCCATACAAACGTGCCTTCCTTAAAGCAACAAGCAGACACCAAAGCTCCTCTGATTGATTGCACCATATTCAACATAATAAGAGCACAGTACATTTGACAAAAAATTTGGCCATGGAAAAATGAAGGAATCTGTTCTTATAAGCGTACACCAAAATTTGATTCTCTAGACAATAAGGTTCTGCTTAACACAAGTGGTGTCCTTTGGTGGCTTAGTGTAGTCTGTACAACAACTGAAAAGTGGTTCCAACCGTTTAACACTAGATGGTGGCACTTTTCAGTTGCTCCACACATGTCAAATGACAATACTTATGGATCCTACTGATTAAAAAAGGGGTATACGCTAAATAGGGCAAGTACGCTTAATAGGTTGAATATGGTATATATATATATATATATATATATATATATATATATATATATATATATATCATTAGCTGCCTACTACATGCCTGATATGAATGTAAACTCTAAACTCTTCCCCATAAAACTATTCACATTGGGGAAACTATTGAGTGTAGATTAACCAAACGCTTGAGTAAATGCTATGAAAACCTCAATGAGTTATTTCTTCAGAGGTAATTGGCACTACTCAGCTACTATTACTACAATATTTCATTATTACTTTTTTACATTTTTGTCATAATAACAGTAATTAATGAAAACTACCCAGCTAGTAAGGACCTTGCTAAGCCCACAAAATCCAGACTCAAAACTATAAGCTGGTCCCATGTGATCACTCATGCTGCCATCTGGTGATTAACTGACAAATAAATATATTTAACCCTAGTTCATCATAAAAATATACTATAATTTTATAGAAACAATAAACAAGGACAATTACTTAGGGATTGTTGCATCAAATCACATTGAATAAACATAATTTAAGTAAGCCATATCAAACCAACATCATTGGTACTACTACTAGCTATTATACACATGATGATGTAGTACAAGTAAGCATCACAGCGTGTTGTGTGTGAAACAAACATGCCTTTGGTAACTAACCCTCTGAGAATTGATTTACAGTATTTAAACTTTCTACAATTACACATACATTATATGTAATATATAATTGTGCAGGTTTTCATCTTTGCTACTCAATTACTTCTTTGGGGAATTAGTTTCTGGAACTTACAGATTGCTTGTGGAATGATGTTTGAGCTATATTTAAACCCAATTTTTAACTTTAAAATTTAGACCACTCGGCGATCTTCATCAAAATGGCAGTTTAGTTGCTGCACCACCAGATGGCAGTATGGTCTGTAGCGAAATAGTCATGTGCCACGGGTAGTCTCGGGTATTCTCTTAGCTTACTTGTCTCACAATTATTATTACATTATCTTCTGTATTGCGAGCAGCAAGTACTGGTTCCATTTGGTGATTAAAGTAAAATAAAACAAAAATTTTTCCTAGATTAAATTCTCAGTGCATTTGAAGTAGAGCGAGAACTTAGGAATAATCCACATAAAATCACCAGATGTTCAGCACCCCTGTGCACTGCAGCACAAGGTCTTCAGATCTCATAATTTTTTTACCAGATGTTCCCCAAATACACAAACGAAAACATCTTAAGGCAATGTAATATGTTATTATTACATTTCAAGCTATTACTATTACATTTTCCATTGGAATTATTTTCTTTCAATTAAACATTTTACATACTTAATCAGTTACACAGATTCAAATTAACTGATGGGTGTATCATCGATAGTAAGTGCACATTTTATGAAAAACTAACAACAAATACTTAGATGACAATTTATTCTTTATTTTGGAGACAAAACAACTGTTTACTGTAGTGTCAGTTGATCGTTGTAAAAAAAAATCTCTTGCATACAACAATACTGAGATATGACAAAATGACCTGTCTGTAATCTCTCTGTACTCGATCTCTAGGTGTTTTATATCACATCACATATCTAACATCAGAACAAGATCGCTTTACTTTTTGCATTTAACAGACATGAGCTTCTGGAAAACCGCATCGCTCAAACAACATCGATCTAGGTGATAGGTATTGCTGGCAATTAAAATTACAATTAACTCATAAATTTTCCAATTAAATTAACTGCACACAATTCCAGTCGTACGTAGAAGTTTCATATATTCATTGGAATGAAAAAGAAAAGCAATGTCACTGTAACATAACACTCTGATTATCCCATAGTAGACCCATACTGCTTGGCTGCTGCTTGTTAGACAGTTAATTATTGGCTCAAGGATAGGATGTTTTTTACACTTTTGGTCAATAGTGTGCAAGCTAGCTACCAACTGAGAACTCAGAAAAGTTGGTATAAGCCCCTGGATTTTGCTCAAATATTACCCAGCTTGGCAGGCGGACAGCCAGGGTTGGGAGATAGCAATGATTGATTGATTGATTGATTCATTCATTCACATGTTAAAGTCTGTTTAGTGCTGGAGGCCTGGAACCCTTATCCTGCTTCAGTAACTGAGTGAATAAGCTTGTGTGAAAAGGATAGATGGCTGGTGGACCTGGCTTCAAATGATAAATTAGCCATGCTGCAGTCACACTGTCACAGTGTCTCCTGCTAATAGTGCTAAAGTTCAATGACTGTCATGATTTGGATACTAAACCATTTTATCACCACAAAAAAGGTTCCAAATTGAAAATGTTAAGTTATATTATGTCAAAATACATAATTTTTTGGTCTGATTATTTTCAATGAAATTAAATTTTGGTGTGATTGAAATGTTCAATTGTAATAGCAAAGTAATAGCTCAATTACTAATACTATTACTTTCTATTACAATTACTATTACATTCTGTTCCATCTATTACTATTACTTGAACAATTGTAATTGTTACTATTACTATTACCCCAGGCCTGCCTAATATTTCTCCTCGATTTACACCCTCTGATGACATTTAGCGTGTCACCTGAAAAAACTTTCTTACCATTATTACTTTACATATTGTACTCAATTTATCAAACAACTGGTTGTGTCACCTGCTTTGAAAATATTAACATCATTACCAACAATGTGACATTAGATTTAAAAATATCTTGGTCGACATTTCACCTGGCCCTGATCCGGGCTGGGGAGTTTTGTTATTCCTGTCGTGTGAAAAAACCTGCACAATTCTTCCATTTAAAATTACTAACAATTGTGTGAATATTTATGTAACCAATCTGGTGCCACTAGGGCGTATTGACTCAGACTACCCCTGGCAACACAGCAATTCGTTTGAAGCAGCCACACGCGTCCCTAGCCACACCTTGGCCCTTGCCTTGGGCTTGGTATGTTTGTTTCAGTGACACTAGCTGACAACCCGGGTTTGCATAGCGACTTAGTGGTCGTTTAATACCTCACAGTTTACTTACCACAGTCACGCCATTTAACACAGGACCCGTAACCGCAAATCGCAAACAACACAATACAAAATGTAATGAACTGCGACATGTTCGGAGTTTGTTTCGACTTCGAATACACAGCGGCAACTGCGATAATCAGGGCGTAGCATTAGTCATGTGGTTTTTATCATGTGACCCAGTCAACCTATATCATGTGATCAAATGTAGCTAAGCAACTCGATTGATACAAAATAAATCATCGTGACGATACCGCCATCAAAAACGTTTATTTAATTAATAAACACAAACACAGTATATAGAGTAACTGTGCATATTCACAAATAATAATTATGCAAAACACTTAATTCCATATGAATATTGGAACATATCAAATATGTTCATACTGTTTATTGGATTAAATTATGCCCAACCTTTTAAACAATTAAATTTCACTGAAATAATTTTTTTATTCAATATTATTCAAAATATTCACAATGTAAATCGTTAGATAGCAAGCAGTGCATGTGTTTAATCACACAATGGTTATGATACACATAGTTATGAACCTTTGCAATAAAGTAGTTTTGGGATACAATATTTTTTTAATTTGTCTATTTCAAAACACCATGATAAAATATCATAAGGGCATACCCACTGCAAAAGCAAATATTTATACAATTAAGAAAATATGAGCGGACATATTATGTACATTTATTGTAAACATTACTACAACAAAGCTTTATATTGTTAATAGTCCACAATTTGTGCAGCCTATTCCTGTAGTGAAGATTACATCTGAATGAATTATGTCCACATGTAATTACTACATCTACTGTTTAAATACAATGAAGGTGTATTTACATAATACATTTTACCCTTATTATTGTTGTTTACAAATGCAATAGCTTTTGTTGTTTCACTATTATATTATTTAGAGTTTCATTTGTCATTTCATCTTGTTCTTTCATTAAAAACAATTCTACAAAATAATTGAACATGTGAATAAATGTTAATTATGTTTGGTAAAATAAATATGTTAACAATGATACAGGTTGAGTATTATTTTCTATAAATGGTGCTAATTTATGTTTCAAAATGTGTCATTTCTTGGTAACTTTTTCTATCATAGACACAGTTTAAGCTATACTTAGAGTTGTCCAACTAGCTGAGATTCCACCATTCCAATGACCACATTATAAACTTTGCATCTCCCTGCACATGCTCAGGAAAATGTTCATCAAGTTGATTCATATATTCCCTGCATAAGTTTTTTAATAATATAATAATATATAAAATACTTCTATTGCACTAAAACCCTTGGGAGACCCAAGCTCAGCAGCACACCAAAACAAACTGGGTTAAGCAGTTCATAATTGTTAAACAGTACATTCCTTTGTCTGTAGGAAATATAACAACGTGAAACCTTAGACAGCTTGCTACAACTTTTTCCAGTACCTTAGAAATAAAGCTTAGATTAGAAATAGGTCTATAACTGTTTAGGTTTTCTTTAGGCAAAGTTGACTTCTTAAGAAGTGGGTTGACTTGCGCTTACTTGAAATCAAATCATTTAATTTATATTTCTTTTTACAAAGTATTCTCTAACTGCCACCATTTGGGAACATACTACGTCGCAATAATAAAGCGTGCTGACACATATAGCATAACGTATAAGAGTCTATATAGAATCACCTATGTTCAGTAGCATTGGAAGCTGTTACATACTGGGAGGTCCAAGTTGGTTTCTGTGAGCGTATTGGGGGGGGGCAACATATATTACATATACATGCAAAATGTTGGGCCCGCTCTCCTCCAATCTTCGTGCATGATTCCAACACTTATGTAAATGCCTAAAAGGTCACTATTTAGAAAATATATGCTGGGCAAGACAAAATGTTTTTTATCATATACCAATGGTTTGTTTTAAGAAATGAGATCTAATTGCTGTGTGGATGAAATGAGATGGTGATTACAAAATCTGGTGTGGTGAATACAGATTGACAAGCAGTCTAACAGCATTACGCAAATATACTTTGCAAGTCTTGCCAGTTTCTTTATCTTCTGGACAATAAGCCAATTAATGGTAGGCAACACATGTTCACTGACCATTTATTAAGACTAACATTATCCATGTCATAATCCGTTTTGTTTTCGTATATACTTTTCTTATACTGAAGCATGCATGTTTACCCTATGTAGTGCAGCAGCGTGAAATCTGTTTACAGTTTATCAATTCATCGATTGCGCACCCTGTTTCATTTGAGCATGCTCAGAATACTGCTCCGCCATTTTTTGCGTGCATTTTGACAGCGAAATCGGAAGGCCGTCATATCTTGATGCTGCATTGCAGTGACCTAGAAATATACGTATTTTCAGGGGGCCATGTTTGGTAGGAAGACACATGGCGACATCAAGAAGTCTGCTTGCAAAGTGCTCGACACTAAAAGGGACCCTGTGCAACGATTGAAACACCTGAAGATCGTCTTGGGTGAGTGTCGGCCTCCGTTGGGGTTGTTGACAGTGGCGGTGTTGTTGTTGATTCGCGTTGTCCTGTCATATTTGAGGTGGGTGGACATCTAACACTACTTGATCGTGTTTACCTATAATTCACAACCTATTTCTGGTTTGTCACTGCTTATCGTTGCGTGTGTACGTGCTGGTAACGGCGAATGCTAAACCAGGCTAAGCCTAAGGCTAAGCGTGCAACAGGGTTGGGTAACTTGTACCGTTTGGTGTTTGTATGTGGTCTATAGCCTAAATGACTACTGATTTCTCAGGAACGGTGGCCCGAAAAATATACTACTTATATATTGAACGAGATAAGCTTTTTAAGTGAAAGATTACCAAATGTTTTTTATTATTTTATTTATAAAGACATAAGTCGTTCAGCAATAACAGTCAGTTTCTTTCACAAGATTGCCCCGATTATCATCCTGCACGAGATTTAAATTCTGAAGGTTGGCCTCAAATCAGAACATAAGCAGATATTCTTCCAGTTGTCTGGGTCATAAATAACGATACTGCATTCTGTGAAACGTATTATACTTTTGTCTAAACCAGCTATCAACTAGTAAAAAAAACAACCAGGAAAAGTGTCATTGTTCGTGGTGATGCAGTCAGCATTTAACAAAAAGTCAATCTCATTATGTACGGCTCAGTGAGTTGCATTATTTATGCATGCACTCGACCAAGCAAAGTGCATGTAGGTTGGCAGTTGGAAGATCGGTGGTAAGATCTTCAACTTTTGCTCGAAATGCTTTATAACTTCCTAGCAATGCAGCTTTGTAGTTGTAGATACAGTCTTCAGTACAGAATTGACAGTTGGGGCAATTACAACTGGTAAATCATTCTATAATTTTGTAACTCTAAGTGAGAAGCTTTACTTTTTACCGTTTATATAAGCTGCTCAGGCATGTTCTAGAAACAGTTTCAAACTATGACACCTTGTCCCTTCCTTTGTATAGCAGTCTTTGTGCAGCTTGACAATGTTGGATACATCAATGTCGTACTTCCCTTGAAGCAGTTTATAAACCTCATATCACCATGTGTTCATCTATACTATATGTTTTAATGACATTGCTATATACCAATGACTTATTCGTAATGTTTTATTCATGTGTGTACTATAAGTGTAATATCTGTGTTTATTTATTTGTAATGTTTAAATCAGCTCCTCTACACAACCTACTTTTAAAATAATCTATATTTTATAGTTTTATTTAATTTTTGCAGTTTCATGTAAAGCGCCTGAGAGCATTTTATCTTAATTGGATTCGGGCGCTACATAAATTCCGATATAATAATAATAATATATCATAATGCAAGTGTGGGAAGTTTCAATGTTTCAAATCTCTCCTGTTAAGGAATGTCCTTCTTCCCAAGAAGCTGCTTTGTTGCATGTCTCTGCACGTTTCTATGGCATCTTTATATTTCTGCTTATAGGGGACCATATAGATGCTGCATAATCTAAATGACTCATTAATAATCATGCCTGAAAATATCCACAAAAATTGGCATAACTGCTATATAAAGGGTTTGCGCTTGGGTGTAAAAAATGGGGTCTCTACAGCATAGAGGGGGTCCAAAGATACCTGAACTCCTAACCACAAAATATGGTGCTCTATGCTGTCAAAACAGTTTTGGGGTATTTTGATATAGAATTGTATTGCAACATGAATTATCATATTTATCTATTTCACACTTCATTGGCTAGGTGGCACTACAAAACGTTTCATCGGATACACATTACGAAACTACTGTGTTACAAAATACGCAAGTTTGTGTTTGTTTAGTCAACAATTTTGTTTTGATTTATGTAAGATTTCTTTGTAAATATAGATCAAACAACCTGCCTAATTCAGGCTTCATGCAACTTTGAACCACCATAGGATTACAGCAACATAAAAAAATGGCGTCCCAGCTTGAAAAACCATGTAATATCGCCCCAAATTGCATTATCAGAAACACTGAATATATATGTATATATATATATTAAACTTGAAAATGTCCTATCGATGTGTCATTGATCAGGTCATTTGTCCGATAAAATTATAGTCGGAGGGGTCATGTGCCCTATCTTTTTTTATCACTGCGGACACTGAGAACAACGTTTACCGAACTCTGCAGTTCCTTTGCTAGTTCGGCTTCTCGCTATTCGGCTGCATCAGCAATTCATGCTAATGCATCGTCTATTTCTGGTACTGAAGTAGGTACTTCAACAATGATAGACGTTTTTAAAATGCAACGTACTTCGATTACTGAGCATTAGGGGCGCTGTTTTTTATTCACTAGCTGCTAGGGGCGCTGCTAGCGCCAATACTGACCAACAAGGGGTGCTCCATTAACTTCCGTTACTAGGTACTTTCAATATGTTCTGGCTTAAGTTCTTCGGTATACCAGTTCTTCCATTGATTTTGGTTATGCTATCTCAGCCAGTCTAGATCTTGCTGGTTTCAAATACGCTTGCTGACTTCCTGCAGATCTTTGTCGAGGGCAGTTGGGAATCTTGTTCAGCCAACAACGCCAGTGGATGTGAAATATTGGTCTATGACTGTGGGCAGCTGTGAAGGGGCTTCACGTGACATGCGAAGCACATGTCTAAACACACATGCGTGTGCACATGCATGTGTGTTTAGACATGTGCTTTGCATGCGCGCACACACACATACACACACACACTAAGCATTAGGTACGTTGTTTTACAAAATTTATGTATTGGTACTCAATTTTTGGTGCCTCTCTGTTTTAGTATCTAATTAGTTACCAGTGTGCAAAATCATTAAAAGTGGTGCTGATTGCAATGTGTCATTGTAATTGAATGAAGAAAAGAAATTTAACCTGATAACTACAAAACTTTTCATCTTCGTTTTTAACAAGATTTAACAAGATTTGCCATCCAAGCCAAAGGCCCAGATGGCAAGTGGACAAGGAAGCCATTAGCTTATCGAGGGTCCAACAATGTTCATCTACTTATAACCTGCCCTCCTGAGATATGTGTCAACCTTGTTTTTAAACATATTCACGCTGCTAGCAGTTACACAATCTGTAGACAATTTGTTCCATTCATTTATTGTCATCTGTGAGAACGAGTGCTTCCTGATGTCCAATCTACATTGATCCTTTACTAATTTTACCTCATGTCCTCTAGTTCTGCTATCATTCTTGAGTGAGAAAAACATATTTCTATCAATATTTTCATACCCATTCAATATCTTAAAAACTTAAATCTGATCTCCTCTTAACCTCCTTGTCTCTAGAGTTGTTAAACCACATTCTTTCAGGCGTTCTTTATAACTAAGGTTTCTCAGTTCTGGAATCATTTTAGTTGCTCTCCTTTGTATGCGTTCAAGCGTATGTATATCCTTCTTATGATATGGTCTCCATGCTTGTATACAGTATTCTAAATGATGTCTAACTATTGCTTTATAAAGAGGTATAATTAACTTTTTTCCCTTGTATGTTATGTTTCTTCTAATCAATCCAAGAATTTGATTACCCTTTGAAGCTGCAATACCACACTGCTCTGAAACTTTCATATCAGCGCTTATTGTAACTCCTAAGTCCGTTAGTATTGTTCTTGATAACTACACTGAAATGCACGCTGTATGCTGAACTAGTTACCACTACTGCTCAAGTCTCAATGTGCAACCAAACTCAATGAGCACCTTTCATGGTAGAATGTCCTATTGTGTTTTTTTTAGTCAGGACATTGTGTCCTATTGATTTCAGAGGTTCATGACATTTAGTCCTACCACTTCTGCTTTCAGTGTGCATCACTGTATATATAATTGCTTGTTTTACGTTTGAGCAAATGTGTAATTTTTTCATTTGATAACTTATAAGGCCTGTGGAATGAAAGAAATTGCACAAACCTCATTAATCAATAACAATGTACAGTTTTATTCATGAAGGACCATTGTTCTAACAATTACATTGCTGCGTCCTAAGTGATATACGAAAGCAATCAGTGTCTCATGATAGATCGATCACAGTTTAAAGCACACATAATTGTTTCTCGGCTTGCACACTGATGAATTCACCCAGACACTGTGGGAGGCTTAGCAGTCAGCTGTGATCCAGAGTGGGCACTAATCTTAGCAGTCAGCTGTGATCCAGAGTGGGCACTAATCTTAGCAGTCAGCTGTGATCCAGAGTGGGCACTAATCTCCAAAACAAACCTATGTCAAACCAGCAGCGCAGATTCTAACTCCAAATGCACTGATCAATTTGACATAATAAAAGATTTTGCTGATTCTTTACCAACCTTCCGTTCATGTAGGTCACCTAAATCATCCGTAAATGATTGATCAGAAACACATGGTTGACACTTTAATGACATTCTCATAAATCCGCCAGAGTCAGGTATTGCTGTTGAACAACTAAAGTTACACACTATTTCAGGTTGTATAAGTTATTTCTCCATATTCTTAAAGCGAAACAAGTCATGGTTTTCAGCTTATAAGAGTTACTTAAACATGACCATTTGTAACTAGAATTAAGAATATCATGCCAGTGGTTTACTAGGAAAACCTTGTTGAACACAACATCTTAATGGCATGGGATGCGCCAGACTGTTACCAGTGTTAGATGACCCTACGTCACGAGTGTGGTATTCTGGCAATATTCGCTCGCCAAATGAAAATATATTTGTATACACCTATTCCTATGCTTGCCAATGGCAATGCTATTTGCATCCGAACTCAGCATACATGTATGTAACATGTTTTGGCCTTTGTTTAGTGTTTACTACACTAGTACTAAACCTTGTAGTCTACGTTAGCCCGATTTCACAGAACTGCACATGCACTTATCGATCACGCTGGTTAACATGTCAGTCCTTGGTCAACCGGAGAAATGACCAGAATCTATCACTTTTAGAACACTTTCTAAGTAAACCATTGGCGTGATATTCTTGATTTTTAGTAGCTCGTGTTTAGTTTTTATTAGGTGCGTAGCATGAAAACCATGACTTTTGTTTCGCTTTATGAAATGTGACATATTTATGTGTATGCATGCATCTACGTAGACCTTTTTTGGGCGGGCTTAGTGTGACTGTTATTGTGTTAACTATTGTTGGTAGTTGTCCAGAAACTATCAATAATGATTATTGAGAAATTAAATGTATCATTGTTGAGAAATGTAGACCAGATGCATGCTGTAAACTGCTTTGAATAGACCAAATTACTGGGACAGCACCATAAGAGACTTTATTAATATTATATATTATCAGTAATTATTATTCATGGCTAATTAGCATTAAAAGCATTGAAAAAAGATCCATGCAATTTTTGCATTTGCTTTCATAAATTTGCTTTCTTTGATCTGAGAACATGATCACAAGGATGTTATTCCCTGTCTCATCAGGTGTAATGTTATTTACCAGTTAGTTTTCTGACCAATGTTATCTATGTGTTACTTTTACAATTTATGCAACATGGTGAGTGCCTATGTCATTGGCAGACACCAGTAAATGTGTGTTTGGCTGTGCAACGGGCCACACCTTCCGCTAGCGGCTTGTCAGGTTACCACTGCTGGGTCTAGCACATTGTAGTTTGATGGATGTGTAGACATTGCTGAACACCTATCATATTTGAGGTGGTATCGAATGTCATGTTTCTACAAACCTGTGTACACAGGGGCACGTTTACAGTGGCAGCCTGCTAGGCCCCACTTTACGTAGAACTGGGGCATACCCTGAAATTAGGATGCCCAGAAATACATCTATGGATGAAAAAGCAAGTTATATACATATTTTGTTCAGTAACATTTTAACTACTGTAAAAATTAATAGCATTTCGTAATATGTTCTAATAATGTTCTAATTATTAAACATTTTAATGCGTTTGTAAAACTTTGTTATGGATACAGTGCATTAAAAAGTTCATACTCAATTAATTTTTTGGCTTGCTCATTTCAACCTTATTTTGCGAAAAATCTAATTTATTTAGTATGAACTATGACATGCTAGCTTGTTCATGCAAGTGAGATATTTGTTTTTGATAAAATCATTGGACAAACTAATAAATTATTTTTGACAGGGTCTTGTAAAAAATGAGCTAAGATGTCAAAAACAGCTCTGCCTCTACAAATGTTTATGCTATAACAAAAGGTTGTTCACAGTTTTGCAAACTATGCGATGTAATGACCAAAGTACATTTTGTTAATGATTTTAACAAATGTACGAACTCTTTTTGAAACCGACTGCACATATCGACAATCCACATGCTACAGATTTGAACATCAACAAACCTGATTCATGATGTGCTAAATCAATCGAGGAGGAAGTTTTAAGGTGTATCTGCATTATATAATTGCAGTCTTGTGTCCTTGAAGAACTACTGGCGACACACGTGAATGTTACCTCTGAATAGAATCTGACCTTTTGCCATAGATCATGATCTATAAAGTAAATGATGTTACAGTGAAAGAGGATCTTTTGCAGGCTGACTGTATCTGATAAGGCCTATCACATTCATGCTGTCGTTGAACCAACACTTCTAATGATGTCATATAAAGCCTTCTCAACTCGGACATATTGCATTTCACTCTCCTGGCTTATCTGTTAATTTGTAGCATAGGAAATTAATTTCCCTATGGAGCAAATTTTGCCTTTTTAAGGACGGTGACAAAACTACATGACTATTTCACATTGGTCAAGCAAAGGTCAAGCAGTGTACGGCTTTGTTTATAGGTCAGGTCAGGTCAGTTTAACAATCCTTCCTCGATTCAGTTTTGCCTGTCTCATTGCACACATTTCGCAAAAAACCAAGGCATGCTTACCTAGTATCAACTACTACATGCTGGCTCATTTGTTATTTAGTTTTGTGAAATCATTGGACAAACTATTAAATTATTTTGTTGGGTCTGGTCGAAAAATCTGCAAAAAAATGGCAAAAGTAGCACCGCGTGTATAAACTTTAACACAGGGATATTGACGCTTTCAGAAGTTACCCAATTTAATGATCAAAGCCAATTGTTTTGACGATTTTAACAAAGCACACACTCTGTTATTTAACCAACTGTGCGTTATATTTAAACTATTTAAACTGATTCACGCTGTGCTAAATCATTTGAGGAGGGAGCTTTAAATAACAGATAGGCAGATAAAGACAATAGAAAAGCACTAGTTATCTTGTAGAAGAACGGCAAGATCTTTCCAAAAAAGAAACAACATATTTTAACATGTATTTATAATTCAGATATAGGTGTATGCACAGTTTTATGAGCAGACTGTTGTATTGGTGGGAGAGGTTTGTTTTTAACTTTACTGTTCAGTTTCAGAGAATCGTTCTCCTTACCATTTTTTTTCAGCACAGACTAAAAGCACATCCATAGATTATACTTTGGCCACTGTGAACATATTACAGTCATATCATATTGCAATTCTGCAGAGAAATATATCAAAATGGCAGTGGCAGAATATCACTTAGAACTCTGTCCTCAGTTGATTTAGCCCATCACGAATCAGGT
Source organism: Lamellibrachia columna (assembly GCA_963662155.1). Classification (NCBI taxonomy): domain Eukaryota; kingdom Metazoa; phylum Annelida; class Polychaeta; order Sabellida; family Siboglinidae; genus Lamellibrachia; species Lamellibrachia columna. Next base: position 31,548,384 of record OY759262.1, read on the forward strand.
TCATTGATGTTTATATCTGTAGTGTTTATATAGCATGTGAATATAGTTTCACTAATATGCACAGTTGATTTAGTAATTTAAGAGTGCTTACTTTTGCTTAAATTATTGAAAGAATTATCTTTTATCATTCAAACTGCAGTATAAATAGCTTTATGTTGTAGTATACAGAGCCAGACCACTTTATGTTGTAGTATACAGAGCCAGGCCACTTTATGTTGTAGTATACAGAGCCAGACCACTTTATGTTGTAGTATACAGAGCCAGGCCACTTTATGTTGTAGTATACAGAGCCAGGCCACTTTATGTTGTAGTATACAGAGCCAGACACCTTTACGTTGTAGTATACAGAGCCAGGCCACTTTATGTTGTAGTATACAGAGCCAGACCACTTTATGTTGTAGTATACAGAGCCAGACCACTTTATGTTGTAGTATACAGAGCCAGACCACTTTATGTTGTAGTATACAGAGCCAGACCACTTTATGTTGTAGTATACAGAGCCAGGCCACTTTATGTTGTAGTATACAGAGCCAGGCCACTTTATGTTGTAGTATACAGAGCCAGGCCAGTTTAGTTTTAGTTTGTCTGATGGTTTCGCCAAAACTTAAATGTGTACAAACGAGCCTTATAGTGTCTGCTCCCAAGTCAGGTACACTGAAGCACCAGTGAGTTATGAAGGAATTTAAAAAAAAAAAATTTCAACACGCTGTAGAGACTAATATTTTCTTTCGACGTTGCAGGTTTCTGTGTAAACAATGACAGAAAGTAATAAAACATTTGTTTATGTATTCGATTGTGGCCATGTTTTCCCACAGGGGATATTTATAGTGATTCTACTGTCTTGTTAGTTCTAGAAGCAGTCTTGCAGATGGAGACTTTGGACCTGGTTGAAAGAGATGGAACTATATCAGTCTGTTATAGGTATATATCTATAATAGAGTATGCAGAACTGATGCCAACATGTGTTGTAATGGAAGATAATATTCGCTTCTTGACAATGTCTTTGTAAAAAATCTTGAGAACTACATATCAATGAATTACTGTTGACATTTTAAAAACTAGTCCTGGGAGTATTTTCCTGAATTACTTGGAAAAAATACATATACTATAGTTACTGTGTGAACTGCACTGAATTAATAAAATTATGAAATGGACCCATTACAATGCCATTGACAGATGAGGTTAGTAAAAAAATTAAACAGTTTTATTGATGCTGTTCTGGCTGTTTGGTTGCTATTATAAATGCTAATTTCACAAATTTCTATCTTCGCATGTCAGCAGGAATTAGCACAGGTTTGGTTTATTATTAATAATGCAAATTCTTCCTCCATTTGTGACACTTGTGACACTGGGCATGTATCAATGTGATCACGTACAACACGATGGTGTGGTAGGCTGCGAGCAGTTGGAGGAATCACTTTCAACTCAAGATGAAGCTGGTTATTGTTTGCTGTTTCCCAGAAAGCTGGAGAACTTCCTCGTTCACTCCCACTCTAGTGGCTTGTTGATTGTCAGCTTCTGTGTCAAGTGTCCAGTCACCTTACAGTCATACTGACTCCAAAAAAATATATGCATTCAGTGTACATTTGGACCCAGGGATGTGAGCACACATTGATGCCAATGTCTAGCAGATTTAAGGGTGGAAGAAATGAACAATACAAATGATGTCTTCAGAAAATGTATGCTAAAGTCTCGCCAAACAAACAGGTGATCAGTATAATTTTGTCCAGTTTAAACACTAGCCTTGTTTGAAAGGCATTTCTTGTTCCCATATTGATTCCAACTGAAGCCAGGATTTGAAACGCTCATCAGAAAGCTGATTAAAGCAGTATTTGCATATCTCCATATTAGTGCGACTCTCGTACCACTTCAGTATCCCGAGTTAATCTAGTAAAGATTGGAAATGGTTGGCATTGGTTGCTAAGCAGGCTGTACTGGTGATACATTTATATGACGTGTATGTTGTAAACAGATCAATATCAGAAAAGTAAGCACTTGTTTCAGGCATAGAATCATGTTGGATGTAAGCAATTTATTGTTGTGATATAGTAATTGGGATTATTAGGCCAATGTCACCAGACTAATACATGTTTGGTTCTCGAGAGAAAATGTTCTAAAAGCAGCAAAGAAACTGTTTTATCACATTTGTGAAGTGAAAGAGCAACCACCACATTTTATGCCAATCAAGATACGTTAAAAAACAAAGAAACCATGTACGTTCTTTGATTTTTTGGCCATAGATCTTTTAGAAGAGGAACATTTTGTTAATGGAATGAGCATTAAAATGTTCTGTCTGTATGTTCTGTCTGTATGTTCTTACATATATCTGTCGGTTTCACACATATGTGGCTGAAATTGTAAATGTGAACGCTTCGTGAAACCACCAGTTGTACATTATTTTTTTGGGCGTGAAATTGTCATTGCCATGGCGATGCCCTACCATAATTTGAATGGATGGTGCGAGGAGTCGTTAACTCTTGCCGTTGCTGCTTTTTGTCCCATGCAATGCTGGGTAACTCGGCTAGTTACTTAGGTTTGCTTAGGTTCTTCTTGACCATAGGCGGTGGCCTCTCAGTGGTCAGATCTTGAACTTTCCCTCGGAATGCTCTACGACTTCCTGGCAAGGCAGCTTTGTAGTTGTAGAGAAACTCCTCAGTACTCCAATGTCTATCTAGACGGTTTTTAAATGAGTTGACGCTTGGGGCAGTTACAACTACTTCTGGTAGATCATTCCATAATCTAGTGAGAAGCTTTCTTTTCTAACATTTGTACAAGCACATTCTATAAACAATTTCAAACTATGACCCCTTGTTCCTTCCATTGTATCACTGTCTTTGTGCAGCTTAATAATGTTAGATACATCACTGTCATATTTCCCATGGAGCAGTTTATATACCTCAATCATATCACCATGAGTTCGTCTATATGCAAGTGTAGGAAGTTTCAATCTCTGAAGTCTTTCCTCATAAGGAATATTCTTCATATCAGGAAGCTGCTTTGTTGTGCGTCTTTGCACATTTTCGATGGCATCTTTGTATTTCTGTTTATAAGGGGACCATATTGATATTGCATAATCTAGATGACTCCTAACTCAAGTTTTATATAATGGCACAAAATGATGTTGATTTAGGGTTGTAAAGGACCTTCTAATAACTGCCATGATACTATTTGCTTTGTTTATTTTTTGGTTGACGTGTTTATAAAATTCTAGGTTTGAATCAATTATAACCTCAAAGTCTTTTTGTTCTTCTATTCTTCCTAATTCATGGGCAGTATTATCTATCTTCAGGTTGTATGCATACTCTTGCTGTGTTTTTTTCCCTACGTGCATTAAATTACATTTATCTGGGTGGAACCTTAATAACCATTTACTTGACCAAGATGTTAAATAATCTAAGTTGTTCTGTAGTGTATGCTGGTCATGTGGACTAGTAATCGTTTTGAAAACCTTTGTATCATCCACAAACATATATACATTCGAAACTATATTCCCAGGAAGATCAATTATGTATAAAACAAATAGGATCGGTCCTAAGACACTGTCCTGTGGAATACCACTTGTTATATTTGCCCACTCAGAATTTGTACCATTTACATTGACCTGCTGTACCCGGTCAGACAAGAACGCCTGGATCCATCTTAGTGTGTAATACTCTATACCATATGATTTAAGTTTGCCTATCAATCTTTTGTGAGTCCAAATATACAACGTCTACAGATTCCCCTCTATCTAAAGCTTTGGTCCATGAGTCAGTAACATTTAGTAATTGGAGTACCGTAGAACGACCTTTAATAAACCAAATTGTTGCGTACTGAATAATTTATTCCTAATCATATGATTGACAATATGGTCTTTGACACATTGTTCCATACATTTACATATTATACTTGTTAAGCTGACTGGTCTATAATTTCCTGCGTTTTTTCGATTACCCTTCTTAAATATGACTGAGATCCTTCCCTGTTTCCATTCCTTTGGTAGTTCACCCACAGCCAGTGAATTATTAAATAGCCTAGCTAGTGGTTTACATAGATGATTAGATAGCTCTTTCAACAACCTAGGATGAACACCATCTTAGTGTTTATTAGTAATAAAATACAACTAAAATTACAGTAAGTGCTGTCATTCTGTTTCTTATTGTAAAATAATGTTTCCGAGACGTTGATGTGACACGGTCTACAATAAAACATTGACAACTGTTTACATCGTGCTAGATTTCTTTCTCTTCGTAATGAGAAGCTACACGTTGTCCTGATTGCATTATTCAGAAGTTTTTTCAATGGTATATTTATAAAACTTCAGCTGTATAAAAAGAGTTTGTGGATAAATTGGCTAATTTGTTATTTAAATGAGCATGATTCTCGCAAGGACTTGAGTGTTGGTGTGCACCCTGGTGACCTCCCCCTGGTGACCTCCCCCCGTGGGTCTTTCCAGGCAGTTCTCTTGTAACACCTTTGTGGATTTTTGACAACATACTCTGTTGTTTCCTTTGTCCATCTGCTGGTCACTAATGGCATTTGTGGCCTAGCCAGGGTGTTGGAAACCAGACAGGCTGAACAGGCTACTATCTAGGGTAGCTAGTTAACAATGGCCTTGTGTAAGAGATTGTTGCTGTTGTAGTAAACTTGCCCACAATTTCTTGAGTTATCGAGCAATACATTGTTTTAATATTTCTGGCAGATGATATCAACTGTTTGTATTCTGTACATCTTGACCAACCAAATGCATTTTCACAAACCACAATATTTAAATTTAATTTACTGTTATATGTTTATGAACATCAACCTTGTTGAAATTAGTTTTTCTTTGGCATAATTAATACAGATAACAAAATACATATGCTAACAATTCATGCCAGGACACCAGTAATAACTAAACTGGTTGAAGCGATTGGACACCCTAAATGCTGTATAATGTACATGCATTTATGAGTAATGTAGCACAATAAAATCATAAATGTATGTATGTATGCATGCATGCATGTATGTAGAACTCTATAGATATTACCAGATAATCTAGTATTAATAATACAATTAAATTAAATGTTACATCAGGTGTTCCTGACTACAATGTTATTGATGAATAAACCAATTGGTTAATATTATTGCAAACAAAGTGCATAGTCAACTATTATACAGTGTACATAAATATAATTATTAATGATTTTTTTACACAAGTATGAAAATAATATATTATACACTGTATTGTGGAAATGTGAGCAGATGTTGAATGGAAAATAGTTTAGACTGAATTTAAGAATGTTCATAGTTTAACAAACAAGTGTAATCATTTCTTATTAAACACACCTCTGTTATTAATCATGCAATCAAAAATATGATATCCAGGGTGAAACATTCAAATGAAACATATACAATAAAATTATATTAATAATTGTGGTTCATTAAAACACATTAGGGCAGCTAATATGTTAGAACAGATATAGTTTATATATTATATAACATATTTTTATGATAGAAACTGTCAAACTATGTAGTTTTAAAGCAGCAGTACATGTGATTGTACTCAGATAGTCTTCATTACGTGTCATCCGGTTTCATCCCCAACAATTGCAACTCATCCTGTTTGTTTGTTCAGTGTGCACTCCATATTTTGTTCAGTGTGCACTCCATCTTTTTTGGTGCTTTAATGCTGTTTAAAATATGTGTCATTTACCTGCATGAAAAATCATACAAAAGTATGAATTATTTTAATGAAAACATGAATTATGCATACACATGAACACATATTATTTGAAATAATTGCATTATTACTCTAACAAAATTATATTGTGGACTGAGCAAAGCATAGCTGGTAGTCTGTGTTCTAAACAAATTTGCCAGCTGTTGCCTGGATGTTTCATGCAGGGATATTTGTGAGCTTCATTAATTCAATCGGGTTCTCATGTGAGGTAGTTGGCAGAATTGACTGAACTGCAACATATACAATTCTGCTGTGACTTGTTTGGTTGAGAGATAAAGACCTCAGCACGTTACACATTTACCCTTTGTGTCGGATCTTTAGCCTAGACACCAGGACTGACAGCTTTTAGTCTCTACCGAAAGGCACAGGCAAAGTGGGATAAAAACAGCAGCAGGTGGACTCAAACCATGGTCTTCTCAAATGGCAGTTCGCCACTCTAACTGCCACAATACTGCACATTAGTTAGGTGATGTAGCATCAACTAACTGCCTGACAGTGCACAATAGTTAGGTGATGTAGCATCAATTGACCTTCATGATAGTGCACATTAGTTAGGTGATGTAAAATCAACTGACTGCCATGATAGTGCACGTTAGTTAGGTGATGCAGCGTCAACTGACCATCGTGATATTGCACATTAGTTAGGTGATGTAGCATCAACTGACCACCGTGATAGTGCACGTTAGTTAGGTGATGCAGCGTCATCTGACCGCCGTGATAGTGCACATTTTGTTAGGTGATGTAGGATCAACTGGCTCAAAGGCCACAGTTTGTTGTTGATGATGCATCCATCTGCTGTCGTGACATTTAAATTCCCCTGATCAATTGCTGTTAATCCTGCAGCGATTGCCATATGTGTGCTCAGTGCAGTGACATTTACAAAGTAATGTCCTATGTTGTTTTGCAAGCAAAATGTCTCCTAATTGCTTGCATGTTTTAATTTGAAAATACTAGCTGCGTCTAAAGTGGAGAATTGTTCTCATGCCCTTGTAGCCACATACATAATTGTTCTCATGCCCATGTAGCCACATACATAATTGTTCTCATGCCCTTGTAGCCACATACATAATTGCATTTTGTTAATGTCCTTGCCAGGGCAAGTACAAAGTTCAGGATACAGCTGTACTTTTAAAACAGTCAGTTAAATTAAAATGACATTTTAGTTGCGTTATTGTTTTCTGGTTCAGTAACTTCAGTTAGAAACTTAGAGTTACAAAACTCCAGGTACAACATATGACCAAAATGTACCTTTTTTTAAATTTTATACAATTTATTGATGAGGTTTGATAAAGATCATTGATACCAAGTTATGTTAGTTATTACATTTACACCACAGGGACATGGTTGTGTTATTTTTTCAGTAATTCAGTTACATCAATATTGCCAAATTCAACAAGTAATTTCATAATGGACCTTCAGCTTCACCTTTGACCTTTAGATGTGGACACAGCAGCATAGCTGTTAGAATGTCTGACTCTCGGTCAAGATGACCAAGGTTCGAATCCATGTGTTGAAATTTTAAAGCTTGGGCAATTTCATTCACTCAGCATTCCTCCAGTTCACAACAAATAGTTTTTGTGCAGTAATGGCGGCGTGGCTGAACACCTCCCAGACAAGTTGGGTTGGAGTTGGAATGAACACGTGGAGATTGAGCAGTCGAAAGGACAGGATGCTTCACTATAATAGAACTTACCTTTCTTTACACTAGAGTCACTCGGATGTGTTTCCTTGTTTCAGACACATACGATGCTCACGAGGCAAAGACATTCTTCGACAAGAACTACTCTCTCATCTACTACATATTCCACGATGTCTTCACATCCGTTGAGACAGACCTACGACAAAGGGGTAGCTTTGCTTGCATATTGACAATCACTGTCACACAGTCATCTGCCTCACAATGCATGAAATGAACATTATTCCTTTGATGAAATCTCTAACTTTCTTGATGCCAACATGCAGTTTGTGAATGATAACTGTTAATTAATTAACATTTATTAGTAAATGTAAATATAGTCTTAAAATTTGGTTTATAGTGGTTGTCCTGTACTGCAACACAAGAGTTTTCTAAAATATCCGGACAAAATCCCACAGGACAAAATCCGACAATATGAAAAGTGAGCAAAATCACACAATGCAATATTAATTTTTTATTTTATAGTTTTACAGACATTTGTGCAAGGTTGAAATGTTACATTAGCATGCCATGTTGCATATGGTAGCTTCATTTGCATTGAATAAATATTGTATTGAGGGATTGTGTTCACTTTTCACATGGTTAGATTTTGTCCATAGGGATTTTGTCTGTGGGATTATGTCCCAGTTTCATTTTCCAACTCTTGAGTTAACATAGAAATGTGAAATGGTGGAACCCAACACTGAGAAAAATATGTCAGTCAGTCCGGCCAAATACCAGACATGGACACTTGTCTGTGTGGAGAATGAACACTTGAGCTTTGAGCAGATAGACGCCCGAGTCAAGGGTGGCATAGTGGGCTTTCCGTTTGTTCGATAAATGTGTCTGCAATGTTTGTGCTGTGATTGGTATTATGTTTGCATAGTGTACTATTAAAAGAATGCATATTGCGAATAAATGAAGTAGGGGCTAATTTCAGAATGTGGAGTTATATGTACATTTCCATTGTTTGAGTGTGGATGTAAAACCAGTGGGATCGGGGAGCTCCTTTCCCTTGGTCAGAGAGCTCCTTGGTCAGGGAGCTCCGTGGTCATAGAGCGCCTTGGTCAGAGAGGTCTTTTGGCTAAAGAGCTCCTTGGTCAGAGAGCTCCCCATAAACCCAACAGGTTCTGAGCACCAGACTTCATTCACCTACAAAGCTTGCTGCATTTATTGATTACCACAGTCAACGTAAACACAGTGCATCTGTGGCTGCTTTTGTACAACGCTTTTAAGTTTGATTGGTAGAAATCGATGACCAATTTGCGTCTCTCTTCACAGTGACCAAGTCCCACAAGGAGGAACTGGACACAGTCTTATTTATATTTGAGGTAGGCACACTTAATAATTTCTGCATTTTCAAAACGATATGTGTGTGTGGATGCTCGTGCACGTGCATGCATGCATTTGCATACGTGAATGTATATACATGTGTACTAATGCAGAACTGAAAACTATTTAAGTTGTTTGTTGATACTGAAGAAAGACATATTTAAACATTTCCAAAGAGAGTCTGACTAGGTGTGAGTGAGTCCTCATTCATAAACAGTCTGACTAGGTGTGAGTGAGTCCTCATTCATAAACAGACCAGTGGATTTATGCAACAGTTTACCATAGCAGGTTGTGATGGCAACAACAGTGCAGTCATTTGAAGAAAGGTTGGATAAACAGCAACAACGCAGTCATTTGAAGAAAGGTTGGATAAACAACAACAATGCAGTCATTTGAAGAAAGGTTGGATAAACAACAACAGTACAGTCATTTGGATAAACTGTAGAAAAATCAAAACCAGAGGACAGTGACAGGTCAATATGGCCTATGTGTTTAAGTAAAAAAGTATTGATCACAAGGTAACAATTACTTCAAATCAATTAACCTTATGGTTATGGGCATGAAGAATGTCAACAAAGAACCAACAAAGGGCATCATACGCCTACAGTCAGAATAAGATCTGTGAGTTTCTGTGTTGATTGTTTCAGAAAATTTTAACCCTGCTGCCAGAGTTGATCCACAGACGATGGCAGTACCACAGTATAGGTGAGTGTGAGCTATTTGATCCACAGATGAAGGCAGTACCACAGTATAGGTGAGTGAGAGCTATTTGATCCACAGATGAAGGCAGTACCACAGTATAGGTGAGTGAGAGCTATTTGATCCACAGATGAAGGCAGTACCACAGTATAGGTGAGTGAGAGCTATTTGATCCACAGATGAAGGCAGTACCACAGTATAGGTGAGTGAGAGCTATTTGATCCACAGATGAAGGCAGTACCACAGTATAGGTGAGTGTGAGCTATTTGATCCACAGATGAAGGCAGTACCACAGTATAGGTGAGTGTGAGCTATTTGATCCACAGATGAAGGCAGTACCACAGTATAGGTGAGTGAGAGCTATTTGATCCACAGATGAAGGCAGTACCACAGTATAGGTGAGTGTGAGCTATTTGATCCACAGACGATGGCAGTACCACAGTATAGGTGAGTGTGAGCTATTTGATCCACAGATGAAGGCAGTACCACAGTATGGGTGAGTGTGAGCTATTTGATCCACAGATGAAGGCAGTACCACAGTATGGGTGAGTGTGAGCTATTTGATCCACAGACGAAGGCAGTACCACAGTATAGGTGAGTGAGAGCTATTTGATCCACAGACGATGGCAGTACCACAGTATAGGTGAGTGTGAGCTATTTGATCCACAGACGAAGGCAGTACCACAGTATAGGTGAGTGAGAGCTATTTGATCCACAGATGAAGGCAGTACCACAGTATAGGTGAGTGAGAGCTATTTGATCCACAGATGAAGGCAGTACCACAGTATAGGTGAGTGAGAGCTATTTGATCCACAGATGAAGGCAGTACCACAGTATAGGTGAGTGAGAGCTATTTGATCCACAGATGAAGGCAGTACCACAGTATAGGTGAGTGAGAGCTATTTGATCCACAGACGATGGCAGTACCACAGTATAGGTGAGTGTGAGCTATTTGATCCACAGACGAAGGCAGTACCACAGTATAGGTGAGTGTGAGCTATTTGATCCACAGACGATGGCAGTACCGCAGTATAGGTGAGTGTGAGCTATTTGATCCACAGACGATGGCAGTACCGCAGTATAGGTGTGTGTGAGCTATTTGATCCACAGACGATGGCAGTACCGCAGTATAGGTGAGTGTGAGCTATTTGATCCACAGACGATGGCAGTACCACAGTATAGGTGAGTGTGAGCTATTTGATCCACAGACGATGGCAGTACTGCAGTATAGGTGAGTGTGAGCTATTTGATCCACAGACGATGGCAGTACCGCAGTATAGGTGAGTGTGAGCTATTTGATCCACAGACGATGGCAGTACCACAGTATAGGTGAGTGTGAGCTATTTGATCCACAGATGAAGGCAGTACCACAGTATAGGTGAGTGTGAGCTATTTGATCCACAAATGATGGCAGTACCACAGTATAGGTGAGTGAGAGCTATTTGATCCACAGACGATGGCAGTACCACAGTATAGGTGAGTGTGAGCTATTTGATCCACAGACGATGGCAGTACCACAGTATAGGTGAGTGTGAGCTATTTGATCCACAGACGATGGCAGTACCACAGCATAGGTGAGTGAGAGCTATTTGATCCACAGACGATGGCAGTACCACAGTATAGGTGAGTGTGAGCTATTTGATCCACAGAGGAAGGCAGTACCACAGTATAGGTGAGTGTGAGCTATTTGATCCACAGACGATGGCAGTACCACAGTATAGGTGAGTGAAAGCTATTTGATCCACAGACGATGGCAGTACCACAGTATGGGTGAGTGTGAGCTATTTGATCCACAGACGATGGCAGTACCACAGTATAGGTGAGTGAGAGCTATTTGATCCACAGACGATGGCAGTACCGCAGTATAGGTGAGTGTGAACTATTTGATCCACAGACGATGGTAGTACCACAGTATAGGTGAGTGTGAGCTATTTGATCCACAGAGGAAGGCAGTACCACAGTATAGGTGAGTGAGAGCTATTTGATCCACAGACGATGGCAGTACCACAGTATAGGTGAGTGTGAGCTATTTGATCCACAGACGATGGCAGTACCACAGTATAGGTGAGTGTGAGCTATTTGATCCACAGATGATGGCAGTACCACAGTATAGGTGAGTGTGAGCTATTTGATCCACAGATGAAGGCAGTACCACAGTATGGGTGAGTGTGAGCTATTTGATCCACAAATGATGGCAGTACCACAGTATAGGTGAGTGAGAGCTATTTGATCCACAGACGATGGCAGTACCACAGTATAGGTGAGTGTGAGCTATTTGATCCACAGATGAAGGCAGTACCACAGTATAGGTGAGTGTGAGCTATTTGATCCACAGATGATGGCAGTACCACAGTATAGGTGAGTGAGAGCTATTTGATCCACAGATGATGGCAGTACCACAGTATAGGCGAGTGAGAGCTATTTGACCAGGTGTGTTTGCACCTGTGTGTAGATGGGCAGCATTGTAGATAATCTGGTAAAGGTCCTGACGCTGTTCTAACCATCATATCACTGCTATCCTCCAGCTTTCAAATAACACTGATCTGTTTGACTGTTTCTTTGCCAATTTGAGATAAGGTAGTGTTCCACCTCCGATTACATTTTGTAATAATTCACCTGTACCGATTTCTTGAAGCACAGTTGGTTAATTTTCCTCATATGAAAAATGCTTCAGAATCACTTTTAAAATGTTTAATTTATTAATACATTCTTGATAGATTTTTTTACCAGTCCCAATAACTTGTTGCGGTGGGGGGGGATTACAGGCAATTTTACAGATAAAAATTATTTTCTGTATCAGTGAGATGTTAATCTGGGAATGTTTGATTCACAGGTCATTTAATGAAGAAATTGCTGCACACCGGCAATTCTTTGAAGGTACGTAATACTAATAATACTAACCTTTATTTATATAGTGTTGTATATCCAGAAATACAATCTGTACAGAGGCGCTTAAAATACAACAAATACAAAAATTATTAGTATAATGAAATTCACAAATCAATGTAATAGTGATGCTGTATATAGGTAAGAGTTATATTTAAATATCAGCATGAGGAAAAAACTTATCTAAAATAAAGTAGTGACTAAATACACTAAGAAAAAACTACTTAATAGAACAGGTATTTAAAACTGGTCACGTGAAAACCAAAACTGCTTTAAAATCAAGTAGTAAATATAAAATGCAATAAGAGAGAAAAGCATGTCAGTGATGATATATAAAAGGTTCTATAACTAATCAACAAATGCATTCTTTAAAAGATGTCTAGTCTGGACAGTTCCAGTGAGTCCGTCACCTGGATAGAGTCCAGTAGGTTGTTCCATAGTCGTACTGGCACGGAGAAACCATGTCGACCATACCATTCCGTGTTATGGCATGACACAATGTTGATCTTGTTAGTGGAAAGCTAGTTGTAAAATAAGGAATACATAATTATATGCAGAATTTTTTTTATGCAACCAACAACGCAAGCCAGGTGTAAGGATATGAAAAGGCCAAATAAATGACGTTTATTAAGAGTATGCCTAATGGCATATTATTCCGATTAAAAGCATGAAGTGTGGACCCTGTAACATGCGCCAAGCATGTGGCTGAGCCTCATACAAAGCCGCCTGGACACAATGCTCCCAGAGCCCACATTTCGACATAGCAATACAGTACATGTAGTAATATTCCTACAACACAAGACAATTCATGGCATCATCACCAGCACATTAAAACATTACCCAATACCGACAATACTCGACACGAACCTATTTGCATATACTGCATTACTGGACTACACTACTTGCTAAAATTCCTACTCTATATATTTTTGTAGCCTAAAAGGTGGGGCCAAAACGCCACCGTTCACCGAAACCTGTGAACACCCCCACCAATCTGCCATCCCCTTACACGCAAGTAGCAATTTAGCATTCAAGAAAATCTAATATATTTTTTTAATGCGTCTGAAGTCCACCTGCCTGCCGCCCGTATCTGCGCATCCGAATCGCCTCTCGAGGCTGCTGCAGTCGCAGCCCCAATGCGGAAGCTGTGGCCCTTAAATGCGTTGGTGTCATACCCACAGAAGCGCAGCAGCTGCTTCAGTGACGCATCAAATTCAAACCTTAACATTGGCAAACCATCAGGGTAGGCGAACAGTGGCGCTGGTACGACACCCCTGACACTGAGAAATTCTCGTAAAATACGAGCTGGATAAAGCTCTGTGCCCGGTATGCCCTCACCGGTGACTTGCAGGGATAGGGGACCTTGCTGGGCACTATGCTTAAATCGTCGGAACGATATGGCGATGAGATCGCCAGACAACAACACATCGCCCAAACTCAAACACCCACGTACCATACAGCGAGACCGAGGCACCATCTCCCCAACCCGCAAATAAGCTTTGAAGGCAAGTACCATCATCGCCCTAAGCATTAAACACTTGTAATGTGACGAGAAAACGGTGGGCATGGCAACTACCAGACGGGAAAGAATATGTAGGGTGACAGGCAAGCGGACATCAGGAACGGCGCCCACATTGCGTGCGCCGGCTAACAATTTAGTAACGAGAAAAGCATTAGAAGGGTCAGGAAACCCATTAACCTTGTGGAAATAAGACACAGCTGAAACCGTAGACACGATGGATGATGGAGCCAAACCTAGTGCAAATAGATGCGCAATAAACAGCAAGATCATATGAACGGAAACTGGCAAACACAAGGGAATGCCTATCGAACCATAAAATGCTACCAATTTCTTCCAGGCGCGCTCATAATGGGCCCTGGATGACGGTGCTAGTGACGCTGTCAGCAGGTGCTCTAAAGAATCCCTAAGCCAGCTGGGGATATGTGGTACGGCACTTCCCTCGGGCTGGCCGTCGCCCAGGGCGCCAACACGCGGAATTCGTCTACCTGTAAACGTGAGAGTTTATCAGCGAGAATGTTACATCGACCTGGTATGTGGGATGCAGTGAAGTTAATATTAAACCTGAGGCACGCCAATACCAGCGGACGCAGCAAAGCCATGATATGGGGCTCCCGCGACGTTTGCTTATTAATGATAGGAACAAGGGCTGCATTGTCGGTGAAGAAACAGATACTCTGATTAGCCCAAACAGAACCCCAGACATGTACGGCTACCATAATGGGATACAATTCCAAAATGGCCACATTGTAGCAATGCCACTCTACGGGCCACACACCGTAAAACCATTCTGGCCCGCAAATGGTCCCATAACCGATGCCGCCAGCGGCATCTGTGTACAGACGTAAGTAGTTACCTGTAAGAAAGTGCTCATCCAAGAAAAAGGACCTACCATTGAAATGTGTCAAAAAGTCTAGCCACACTCCCAGATCAAGTTTAGCTTGTCGTGTCAGGCGAATGTGGTGGTGTGGCTTAGAGCATCCCCTAGTTAAGTCAATTAGTCGTCGCAGAAAGGCCCTACCTGGGACCACAACGGAACACGCAAAATTCAGTACACCTATGAGGGATTGAAGCTCTTTGAGTGTAACCTTCTGTTTATGTGTGAACTCCAAAAGTAACGCCCTGGCCTTGAACAGTTTGTCGTCGGGCAGTCGCGCCTCCATGCGGACAGCATCCAAGATTATCCCTAAAAATGTGATGGACGAAGATGGACCGACAGTTTTACCGGGCGCCAGGGGTACCCCAATTTGGTGGCAAAGGTCAATAAAGGCCATCAAATCATATTCACATTTACCCGCGGAATGGGCCATAAAGAGAAAATCATCAATCACATGCACTACCTCAGTCGCCCCCAACTTATACTTGGAAACCCACTCCAAAGCCGAGCTGAAACATTAAAAAATGGCACAAGAACTAGAGCAGCCCATTGGTAGAACTGCATCCATATAGAACTTCCTGAGCCACTGAAATCCCAGCAAAGGTCGATCAGCTGGTGAGACGGGCATAATACGAAACGCAGATTCGACATCAACTTTAGCCATATACACAGACTGAGGGGAACGTTGAATAAAAGAAATGGCATCCTGAATAGTGGCATACTGCACGGAAGACATTTCCTTCGGAATAAAATCGTTCACAGAAAAACCCTCTGGGAACGACAGGTGATGAATCATTCTAAATTCACCCAGAGGAGATATCCTGTAATTGGGGTAATTAGGCATAACCTCATATGGCCCTAATATCCGACCTAGCGCCAATTCCTTAGCAATTTTTCGGTCGATAACCGACGAAAAAGTATTGGCGGAATGCAGGTTACGTATCCCTGAAGTGGGCGGTGGCGGCACGCCCACACAACCGATCTGGAAGCCAAAAGTAAAGAAAATAAGGAATACATATATGCAGAATTTTTTATTTGGCAAAGTGTCTGAAAATGTTGATTCTGCATGGATGTTTTGTATTTTGGCCATTAGTTGCATATGGCAGCATGCGCAGTTGTCGCCGAACTTTGTATTTAAAATTAATTTAGTTTTTGTTGTTCTCCCAGCTAACCTCTAGAACGAATCCTAAAATACAGCTAACCTCTAGAATGAATCCTAAAATACAGCTAACCTCTAGAATGAATCCTAAAATACAGCTAACCTCTAGAATGAATCCTAAAATACAGCTAACCTCTAGAATGAATCCTAAAATACACCTAACCTCTAGAATGAATCCTAAAATACAGCTAACCTCTAGAATGAATCCTAAAATACAGCTAACCTCTAGAATGAATCCTAAAATACACCTAACCTCTAGAATGAATCCTAAAATACAGCTAACCTCTAGAATGAATCCTAAAATACAGCTAACCTCTAGAATGAATCCTAAAATACAGCTAACCTCTAGAATGAATCCTAAAATACAGTTAACCTCTAGAATGAATCCTAAAATACAGCTAACCTCTAGAATGAATCCTAAAATAAAGTTAACCTCTAGAATGAATCCTAAAATACAGCTAACCTCTAGAATGAACCCTAAAATACAACTAACCTCTAGAATGAATCCTAAAATACAGCTAACCTCTAGAATGAATCCTAAAATACAGCTAACCTCTAGAATGAATCCTAAAATACAGCTAACCTCTAGAATGAATCCTAAAATACAGCTAACATGGAACAACGCAAACCACCGGTAATGCTGATATTTCTGCAAGTCAGCGGCACTTTTTGAATTGCACAAATTTATGAAGTGCCTAAATAGTTGACATTGTTGAATGCCTCTTTGCAGCTGCGCCGCGAGGGCATGCGCCTGTTCCTCATCTGGTACCAGATCCTGATGGACAACGCGACGGAGGAATGTGACAAGACCTACGCCAACCTCGTTCCTCCAATCGACGTCGACGACAAGGCAGACCACGACATGTTTGTAGTTCGGTCGACAACAGATGGCAGCATTGGTACGTTCACTTGGAATATGTCACAGCATGGCCTAAAGTGAGACCAAGATCAAAAATTAAAGGTCCCGTCTCAGTTCAGTTTTTTCACTTGTCTTGGTTCAGACTCATTTGCTAAAAAATTGAACCTATCTGGTTTCCACTACACCAGATTAGCTCATTTGTACAAATTTGTTATTTAGTTTTCAATGTATCATCGGGTAAATGAATACATTTTTTTGACTGGGTCCAGTCAAGATTCAGCCCAAAAAGGACAAAAGCAGTCCGGCTTTATATTACTAGCCGAGTTGCCCAGCGATGCACGGGGAAAAAGGCAAGAGCTTATGACTCCTTACACTAATCAGTCAAGTTTTTGTAGAGCAACGGCAATGACAACTTCATGCCCCAAAAATCATGTACAACTGCCAGTTTCATGAAGCGTTGGGTGTAGGTTTGAGGTAGATCACGTAACAATGGTATAAACACCCATAGCGGTCCTAACAATTGTACGTAACTATTGTTGTTGAGTTACGTAGACTATGTCAAATGTCCACATACGTAATATCCCCACCCCCTGGGGAATTTCAATATTTTTTATGTACAAACCACCACCATGAGCACCCGGGCATGCCTACAAAATTTCAGCCCTGCACATGTGAGACTGACAGAGATATGAGGGAACAGACATACATTCAGAGTCACAAACTACTTTATATTTATGATCACATGTAAAAAAGATTAAAGATTACTAAGTACGAATTATTTTGTGGTTGTGCATTAATAAAGCTATATGAATTCAGTCTTCATCTTACTTTGACTTTGTGTCAGTGTAAGTTTTCATGTCTATGTCACTGTCTGTGTCAATGTCATATGACATACCCTTGTTTGCAGGTGCTGTTGGTAGTGGCGTGTCTCCCATGGAGGTTGTACCAGTGCTGCCACCCCAGTCAGGCGAGAAGCAGCCGGAATGTGCCACCAAGTGGCTGCTAGAGCTTCTGCTTACGTTCATGGTGTCAGAGGTATGTCCATCAGGTTGTCTCAATATTAGGGCTGAAAATAAAAATTTCTCCCCCCCCACCCCCTGTTTTCATGGAGATGTTAATGCTAGTTTACACATGCGACACAGTGTCGCCCCACAAAAATCAAGGCAAACATTGCTTGTGTTGCACATCTCAGGACGGCGGGTTATATAGATGAAAAAATGTTGGACTCGATAAACCAATGACTTCCTTGTCCACTTGCCATCTGGGCCTTTTGTTAAATCTTGCGTTAACAGCCTTAAGCCACTTTTGTGAATTGGAGCCATTATTTAGAGATTCATTCATTCATTCAAATTATCCACTGAATTATTTTAGTGCATCCTGGTCGGCTGTACTATGTCCCTTTACTCCATGTGCGGTGCAGCAGCTCAGTGGTGAGAGCACCAGACTGTCAATCAACTTTACTCCATGTGCGGTGCAGCAGCTCAGTGGTGAGAGCACCAGACTGTCAATCAACTTTACTCCATGTGCGGTGCAGCAGCTCAGTGGTGAGAGCACCAGACTGTCAATCAACTTTACTCCATGTGCGGTGCAGCAGCTCAGTGGTGAGAGCACCAGACTGTCAATCAACTTGCCCAGTGTTCGAGTCCATGTACTGCTATTTTAAAACGAGCAATTTTGTTCACTCCACTTCGCCCCAGTTAAGTCAGCTGTATAAATGAGTACCTTGCAATGGACAGTGATGGGATTCCAGTGATGGAACTATAAGAATGAACAGCTTTTGTGCAGCAATTACAGTGTGGCTGGATGCTTCAATAGAAGTTGAAATGGAGTTTGCATGTGCAGGTCTACTGGAGACAAAGTGTGCCGTGCACTGAGCAATGAATGTTGGAGAGACAAGGTAGAAGTTGAACACTTTGTTTGTCGCAGGTTACCAAGGTGGAGTGGTTGTTGTTTGTCGCAGGTGACCAAGGTGAAGTGAATGTTGTCTGTCGCAGGTGATCAAGGTGGAGTGAATGTTGTTTGTCGCAGGTGATCAAGGTGAAGTGAATGTTGTTTGTCGCAGGTGACCAAGGTGGAGTGGTTGTTTGTCGCAGGTGACCAAGGTGGAGTGGTTGTTTGTCGCAGGTGACCAAGGTGGAGTGGTTGTTGCAGGTGACCAAGGTGGAGTGGTTGTTTGTCGCAGGTGACCAAGGTGGAGTGGTTGTTTGTCGCAGGTTGACCAAGGTGGAGTGGTTGTTTGTCGCAGGTGACCAAGGTGAGGTGAATGTTGTTTGTCGCAGGTTACCAAGGTGGAGTGGTTGTTTGTCGCAGGTGACCAAGGTGGAGTGGTTGTTGTTTGTCGCAGGTGACCAAGGTGGAGTGGTTGTTGTTTGTCGCAGGTGACCAAGGTGGAGTGGTTGTTGTTTGTCGCAGGTGACCAAGGTGGAGTGGTTGTTGTTTGTCGCAGGTGACCAAGGTGAAGTGAATGTTGTTTGTCGCAGGTGACCAAGGTGGAGTGGTTGAATCGGGAGATGCAGATCGCTAGCTTTGAGTTCCTCTTCGACAAGTTCAAACAGTTCTACCTGCTCAGCATCTTCCCCAGCTTCCAACAAGAGAACAGCATTTACGGCTCGCATCTCGGTCAGTTAATGTCTTGTTAACCCTAGGTTAAGTAAAAATTCATAACTTTGTTAATACACAACATACAAACATAAATAATGTTGCTAAAAAAGTGAAAGTACTTGTGAATAGGTCTTCATGTGTGGATATTGAGTCAAACTACAAGAATTAGATATGTAAAAATTACATAATAGTTACCTTCCAAATACATATTTCTGTCTAATGAAGCAATTGTAAGTTGTTCAATCAGCTTTATGACAATACAAATATTATCAAAATATGTTGGGTAGTTTTTAAGTTATGGGTTTCCGAGGATATTGACACAATAGAAGTTTTCATTTTATATTTTATTTATTTCGCAGTGGTGCCAACGAACCGGACTTTGGACCTTGTCCTCGGGTCAGAACGGCCGCAGGTGACCGCCATGTGCCAGGAAGTACTGGTCAGATGGATGGCCACGTTCACACACAAGACAAAGAGGATGGAACAGACCAGGTAAATTATCCCATACCAAGTAATATATGCCAGGTAGCAGGTATGTTGTAATAGATAGAGTACCTGACAGTCAGTCAAGACGATCATGGTTCGAGTCCACTCGCTGCTGTTTCAGAGCTTTGGGGCAATTTCCTTGAATCCACTTTGCCTGTGTCTTTCGGATGAGACACTGAAAGCTGTCGGTTCCTTTTCACTGGTGTCTGTGTCTGGGGTAGTAAAGGATCCCACACAGGCGTAAATCTTTAACCTGTTGTGGATTGATCAACTGTAACGCGCACTGCACCATTTATGTGTCAGATTGGTTGACCTGCCAAAACTAGCTTTGATAATGGAGCAGAGTGCCATCAGCACCTTGTCTAGATAGATACGGGTGCCATATGAGGCAACATTATTACCTGACAAGTAAGTAAGTGTGCCAAGTGAGGTGTTATGTAACAAGTAGCTGCTTGAGAGTTTGGAATGGAAGTCGCTAGAGCGAAGACGAGCTGATGCCAAGTTGGTGATGCTGTACCACATCGACCACAAACTGGTTGACGTGACAACGAGATCACTCGCCGCCGCACCAACACGCACCAGAGGCAGCGCTTATCGCTTCTACCAGACTTTCACCTGCAGCAACGCTTACAAATATTCATTCTTCCCCAGCGCCATCAGACTATGGAACAAGAGCACACGAAAATTAGTTAGCCAACCATCAGTAGAAAGGTTTAGACAGTGCCTTCTCACCATGCCAACATAGAACAATATAGTCCTTGTTATTAAATATAATATAGTCCTGCACTAATATATTGCTAAACTACGCAGACGCGACATATTCTGACCAAAACGGACCCGAACCAGCACTACACCACCCGCTGGCACGCAGTAGTGATCACGGCTCGAAAATACTCTAGCCACATTTATATCTGGTAATCATAGAGTTCAGAGTTTAAATGGAAGAAGAAGTAAATGATGACACTATAAATGGTGTCAGGCTGCATATTGGTGTCCACCCAGTGATTTGTCGTCCAGCGTAAATTCACAGCAGGTTAATAACTATATATATATATGATTATTATTATATATGATTATTTTAAAGTAATTAAACCTAACTTTTATGTGCAGGGTGATCTCACAACATTGATGCATGACGCTGCACGAAACCAATGTAATTTAACGTCACACCTGTCCTACACAAAACGTTTAACTACATGAAATGGTATGCAACTTTGTTATTGGTCAGCCATAATAATGCAAAACTGCACTCAAAGTCGACACCCTTATGAACTGTAATCAGAATGTAGCAATGTTTTGGGGGAAAATACATCAATGTATGTCACTAAAAGAAACACTGGCCACCCCCCTTGAAACTAATTTTTACATCACCCCTAAAAGTCGGACTAATGAGGCTGTTTCATGTGTGATATGAAATGTGTCTTCTGCTCACAGCCAAGTTGTCCATGCGGAGAAGTTAAGTGAGGACCATCCGTCGGAACACACAAACAACGCATCCTCACCACACGATGGGGTGCCCCCTGTTGGCAGCAACAACAGTACACTGTCCACAGTGAGCGTTTGCACTGAGAAGGACTCAACGGGTTCCAGCGTTGGTAGTGAGGACCACACGATCTCCGAGTACGAGATTGTACGCCAGGTCCTCTACGCTTGCCGCGAGAACATCGTCATAGTGCTGGAGATCTTCAGACAGGTATTGTCACTGTTCTAAAATTGGTGTATCTTAATCGTGTATTTGCTGTCAATGAGGCAGAAAGTTTTTGACTGTGACTTAATGTACTAACAATAAGACAAAAACCTGTTGTGCCAAATGTTTCGGAAAGCCGAATAAAAAATAAATAAAAAAGGAAAGTTTGGGAAACCTCGAAATTGGTATACAATGTTAAAAGATGGATGGAAAAAACTGGAAATTATGCAAAATTACAATTCTTTTATGATATTGTGCCACCATGTTTCATGTGGCATATTTGAGGGAATTATTCAACAGTGAAAAATTCGTAGGGTTTATAATTACGTTGCTATAGAAATCGGGAGTGTTGTGCCTTTTGTTAAAACCTATGCAAGAAATACTATCATCTTTCCGTTTCAGGCGTTCCTGTTTCCATTCCACCAGGCGGCTGCAATCCGCCGCGTGATCAGCGCGTACAAACACTGGCTACAGGTAAATGGTGTTCCAGTAGAAAACACATGACGTTCTTTTGTTTCCACTGCCATTCAGTCTTATAGATGGTAGATTCCCAGCAGTATATCTTAAATGCTTTTATTACACATGTAGAATGCAGAATGTGTTCATTCCACAAAAATAACACGTTTTAAGAATTTTTC
The DNA here is from genome assembly GCA_963662155.1 of Lamellibrachia columna. NCBI lineage: Eukaryota > Metazoa > Annelida > Polychaeta > Sabellida > Siboglinidae > Lamellibrachia > Lamellibrachia columna. The sequence continues at coordinate 31,570,503 of OY759262.1, forward strand.
TGGGTTAGAGATTCATTTCTGTTTTATTTTATTTTTAAGCCAAACATCTGTTAATATTCCTAAAACATTTACTACACAAATGTCCATTACTGATAGTTTCTTCATCTTCACTTCATCAGCTTAATTAAATTGATTAAACTCGACAAACATATTTCAAGTTTTGACATGGCTCACAAATTTGTCCGAGTTCTGGATAACATATGAATGTTGACGTGCTGAAGAGACATGATGCATTGCTACTGTCGACAGGAGGACTGTCATCCCATCTTCATGCAGGAGACTGGGGAACAACACCAGGTAGTCAGTGGCGAACTGGCAGCTAACGGCTGCCCTCAGAGGAGTATTGGATCTGACACCCAGGTAGGTGCTGAGATGGTGCATATTGTCTGGAATGAACTCCCCATCACTTCTAAATCATCTGAACCTGTAGCTAACTTCCGTAAAAAACTCAAGACATATTTATTTCAAATTGCATTTCCACCGTAAGTCTTTGGTGGTCCTTTGTTCTGATGATAATGTAACTTTTGCGTTTTTTTACCATGTTTTTACTTAGACTATCTACACGCTACATATTACTTAGACTATCTACCCGCTATAATATTACTTAGACTATCTACACGTTACATATTACTTAGACTATCTACACACTACATATTACTTAGACTATCTACATGCTACATATTACTTAGACTATCTACACGTTACACATTACTTAGACTATCTACATGCTACACATTACTTAGACTATCTACACGCTACATATTACTTAGACTATCTACACGCTACTTATTACTTAGACTATCGACATGCTACATATTACTTAGACTATCGACACACTACATATTACTTAGATTATCTACACGCTACATATTACTTAGACTATCTACACACTACATGTTTAAACAATTAACCTGATTCGTAATGGGCTAAATCTATGAGGAGGGAGATTAACTGACTATGTAACTTCGACTGGTTATTTCCCATGACTTTACTTACAACCCCTTCCCTAGAACTCTCCCCGGCCCCTGCTATCCCACGTTACCCTCTGTTGTAGCCACTGCTGTCTCAAGCCAATGACCAGTTAGATGACCCACAGTGCACCAGTGCACGATGGTCCGAGGCAGACGGACCACTCGAGGCGGGTCTTCAGAAGGTCCTTCAAGTGTTCATCACAAACTCTGCGAATCTGTTTCTCCTGGAGCAGTCTGAGAATATGCCCGTGCTGGAGGAGCAGGTTTGTTACTCATATTCAGTGTTGTAACATTGGCAATCATTTGTAGTTTGTACAGGTTTCTTACTCATATTCGGTGTTGTAACATTGGCAGTCATTTGTAGTTTGTACAGGTTTGTTACTCATATTCAGTGTTGTAACATTGGCAGTCATTTGTAGTTTGTACAGGTTTGTATTCACACATTTCTCGTCAGTTGCATTTGTGCCAACACGTAAGTTTCACACATAACGTACAGTTTTTCTCAAATTTGACGCATGTAAGAGACAATCCTTACAGCTTTATGCATTTTAACAAGGTTTAAAAGGTTTTGTATTATGGGATACGTCCATGTTTTTTGGTAAAATGACAGCAAATAACAGCTCATCAGTTCAAAACACGACCGAGATCGGTCAACCATGACATGATAAGACACTTGTATGTTCTTTATGTCAGATTGAAGCAAACGCTGAAGTTGCAGGTCTTTGGTAGTGCAATATCTTGTCTTAAAGCAATCTAGGTAGATCTCATGATCTTTATGATCACAGTAATCGTACGTTGTCGGTTGACAGGTTGACATCTGCAAGCGTGTGTTGAACATCTATCGCTTCATGGTCATGAATCAGGAGCTCCATCAGCGAACATGGTTAGTTCAGTAACTTCGTTACCTGATATAACACAGTAAATTCTTTCGAAGATAATAATAATTTATTATTAAACAGACTGCATATTAGTATTGTAACTATTAACACATTACTAATTTGAACATCAACTAACCTGATTCATGATGGACTAAACAAATTGAGGAAGGAGTTTTAACATCATTTTGCATAAATTTCATTTTTGAAAGACTGCCCAGTGTTAAGTATTATATGGTCTGAATTGATGTAGAAAGAAGTTATTTTATGCTGACCTTACTCCTGAATGTATTTTGATGTCACTGCTGCAGGGAGCAGTTATTAACTGTGCTGTTGAGGATAACATCGGGCGTGCTGAGTGTGAAGGTGCCTACGCAGCGACAGCGAACTCTAAGCGGAAAACTCGCGCAGCCCATATTTCAGGTATGTCCGCAGGGATTTAATTAACAAGATTGCCATCCAAGACAAAAGGCCAAGATCGCAAGTGGACAAGGAAGTCATTGGCTTATCAAGAGTCCAAACACTTTTTCATCTATGTGCGTTTCTGAAATGTTTTGTCAGCATTCTAGCATTTACATAGTCAGTAGATAATTTGTTCCGTTCATTTATTGTCATGGGGATGATTTCAAAACATTGATGTGAGACATTACACAAAGCCGATGCCATTTACCCTCAGATCCTCTCCCCGCTACATGAAACTGAAATACATCGACCTGTGGATGCCCATAAAACTGTCTTCATCCTTCATGCTGTAGCCATCACATACCGTTCATACAGTATCTTACATATCATTGTTTATTTTCCAGTCACAGTCCATGAGAGTGCTCACTTTGAGAGATTGCAGGCAGGCATTATAACAGCTGATATGCCACCTAGTTAATACGAAGTTGCACTCAGGTCAATGTAATCCAAAGTTTGGGATCATCCTAATGACTTTGAGGTTATCTCTAATGATGTTATGTTAACCCTACTGACTTTGAGGTTATCCCTAATGATGTCATATTAACCCTACTAACTTTGAGGTTATCCCTAATAACGTTATATTAACCCTACTGACTTTGGGTGGAACGTTTTTATGAGAATCATGTTGATTGGTTTACAAATGATCCTGGCTTTAGCAAGGTTTATTGCTGGGATGTCATTGAACACGTAGACCTAGATAAAATTGATTTTGCCTCGAGCCTGGCTGGAGTTCAATGCAGGCTCGGCCGAGGGATCATACACGTGTATATATCTTTTTGCTGTTCATGTTGTTATTTATCTGTTATAACAGGATAAACTTCAACTGGGATTGTAGTGTTATGAAATGGGTTAAACAGTCTTTATGCGTCATCGTCAGTGCAGTTGTTTCATCCTTGCCTTACAGACGCTAATAGTGACGTGGATCCGAGCCAACCTGAACGTGTACGTGTCTGCGGAACTCTGGGACCAGTTTCTCGAAGTGTTGTCATCTCTGACTGCATGGGTCGAACTGATTAGGGAGTGGGCGGTGAGTCAACTGGACACCATTAAGACTTGTTTGGTTATGTATTGTGTGTAACTTCGCAAGAATGATTGACATGAGTACATGAATTGATTGGGTAAGACTGGGTAAAATACGCCGCCTTGTAGTAGACACATTGCCATAATCTTTGCAAATACTAAAGTTTATAAGAATAATAATAATACTTCTATAGCGTCTAAATCCTCAGGAACCTGAGCTAAGAAACGCGACAAACCAGAATCATTAATCATAAACAGGGATTTGCAAAACTCATCATCAGACGGGATTGTCGAGGATTTAGGGTGTAAATGCAATTTTGAAAAACTATGTGTTAGACTTTTTCAGAAGGCAGCTATAGTTTCAGATGATTTTATGGTGGTGGAGAGTTCGTTCAAAATGTCAAGCACAGCTACAGAGAAGGCTTGCTCGGATTAAGCTTGGTTTTAGGAACAAAATGTTGTTGTAAGATGTTCTGAGCATTATAATAAATTCCACCCATTCACTGTTGTTTTTGCTGCCAGAAAACCATGGACACCCTGACTGGTGTGCTGGCACGACATGTCTACAACCTTGACCTCAACGACCTTCCACTTGACCGGCTGAGCGAGCAGAAGACGAAGCGAAGTCGAGGAGGCAAGCCCAAGAACAACCACTGTGAGTGCAGTATAGGCTGATAGGGGACTGGGGGTGAAAGTAACGTTGTCAGTGTTCGAAAGGTTTTATAATTGTTGTCAATGTTCGGACAGAGTTGTAAAAGTTTTACTTCCAGTTCCTTTTACTTGGGGAGGAATTGGCTAGTTTTTGTTGTGGTATTTAAATATTTTCATAGTAGCGTGAAAAGTTGGTCGTCAAAGACAATTAAATAAACCCATTGAGGATCGTATGTGTGTTTGTGTGGAAAAATCATGATGAAGTACACATTTTCTAATGTTCATCACACAAGTATAACATCGAATAACGTACTTATAGTGGTCGAAGTTCAAATACCTTTATGCAAGGCAGATTTCCAGTGATACCTGGTGGATTTCGTTTGATGTCGGTATATATTTTGTAGCCTGATAGATGGCGACACTTGATAGGAATAGGAATGCTACAGGCCGGTCAACCAATGAAAATATTATACAGATGTATATGGCTTTATATGTAGAATTTGAAGTCAAAAATACAGATTTCAACCAAACAAATGTGGTGTGTCTGTTACCGTGTTAAATAAATTTAATCAGGAAATGTGGCACCAGTTTAGTGTATCATTTTATCAGTGTCATTAGTGTCAACTTGATGTGTCATGTTTGTCACCAGCATCAGCTACACGCACATTCAGTCGGGGTTGGAGTCGACATGACCAGGTAGAGAGTCTGAGGTCGCAGCTCAAGGGTCAAGTGACCGCCAGTGGCTTGACCACTGCCCAGCATGGCAGTAAGGACATTTGTAATCTTGGCTATCATATACAGCACTAGTTAAAAAAAATTGCTTTAAAAAACTTTTACTGATATATTCTTATTCTAATGATCACAAGATATAAGTATCAGTGCTGTATATAGTTGTATGTGCATGTCATATTTATGACATTCACATATCGTCTTGAGCCTGTCAGAAAGATTCAGAATTATCCATGTATGATAATCCAGTCATCAAATCTAACCTAGAACTTTTTCTTGTCTATCTATGAAATGTCACACATTGTCATGTCTTGTCATCATAACGAAGACACTCTGCCCTTCTAATGTATCTGTAGAGTAGATAGTTGTCATCTGTTATAGTTAGCACACTTACCTACTTACTTACATTTAATCTACTTTATGTTCAACAGACAAAGGACTAGTTCTGCCCAAGGCAGCAGGGGACGCCACCAGTGGCCTTGTGATGAAGGAGGGTGCACCTAGAGTGCGCTCTCGCAGCGGCGACACCTCGCCCACCGATAATCAGCTTGGTCTGCCACCAGCGGCGCCACTAGTGCGCTGTAACAGCGACAGTAGCATAATGATGTTAGATTTCGACCGGAAAGGTGTGTGTCTGTTGTTTGTTTCCTAGTTCAATACAATTGTGATTTAATATTTTTACCAGTTGTTGTTTTATTTCCTCTTGGCATAAGCTGAGTTTCTGTAGTAACATTTTAGCACAGAAATTATCTAATTGACCCTGTCTTTGTATCAGCTTTATTGATTATAGATATTTTAGATTAATTAATTTATCATATTTAATCATATTTATTTAACATAGTAATGATTGTGTGAGAGTGCTGATGAGGTATGTTGATGAGGTATGTTGATGTGGTACGTTGATGTGGTATGTTGATGTGGTATGTTGATGTGGTATGTTGATGAGATATGTTGATGTAGTGACGTCTTGTAGGGTCGAGAAGCACAGGAAGTTTGAAGGACGAGACAGATGATGGTAAGTCTTCCCTTAGCTCTCCCTGTCTGCCTCTCCATATGTCCCTATTAGAACCCTCTTGAAACCCTAGCTATGAAAGAGTGGTGCGTCACTGTAAAAGAGGGGTGGTAAAAATGGTAAAATTGTGACACTTTACTGTAACAGTTGTGTCTAGTTGTAATAGAGTTGCACATAACTGTAAAAAATGGTACCTATCTGTAAGATTTGCGCCTACCTAGCTGTAATACTGTTATAATATAGCTGTGCATAACTATAAAAACATACTACCTAACTAAGAATTGTGCCTACCTAGCTGTAATACTGTTATAATGTAATTGTGCATAACTCTAAAAAGAATTGCACCTCAATGTAGGGATTGTGCCTACCTACTGTAATAGTGTTATAATATACTAGTGCATAGCTGTAAAAAGAACTGCGCCAGACTGTAAACGAGTGCCACCTAGCTGTAAACGAGTGCCACCTAGCTGTAAATGAGTGCCACCTAGCTGTAAACTTTCCCTTAGCAGTAACTGACTGAATGTTTCTGGTTGGTTAGGTTCAGACAAGGAAGAAGAAAGTAGTCTTGTCAACGAGGTCCTCAGCTGTAAGTGTCTTCTTATTTAGTGTCTCTCACTCACTAAATTAGTCAGGGTTCAATAAAGAACATGGTAGTATTTGGGAATAATGTTGAATATTGTCAAGAGCTTGAGGTATCATTGGCCAATTATTTACTGTATATGTAGTATTATGTTTGAATTGGTAGTTTTTGTTTCCTTCGGATATTAACACTGTTCCCGTTTAGTGGAAATAGTTTTACGTATTTCCATGGAGGTTATAGGTAGACTGTGTCAGCCTTATGTATGCAGTGCCTTTAGTCAGTAAGGGGCTGTCAATATTAATGTGGTCTGCAACCTCTACTTCCTGGTTATGTCTTCCTTTCTACCTAAAACTGAGCTCAACCTGGACAAGCTTTCTCTGTAGCTGCACCTAACATCTGCAATGAACTCTCACTTTAAAATTGTCTGAGACTGTAGCTGCCTTCCACTAAAAACTCAAGACATGTTTTTTCTTCAAAATTGCCTTTCCACCTTAGACCTTTGTGCATCCCTGTTCATGATATCATGCGTAACGATCCTGGTTTGTTGTAAATCTTAGCTCGGGTTCCAGATGAATTGGGCTCTATAGAAGTTTGTCCACGTCACAGTTAGTAGATTTTCCAAACTTGACAAGACACAAAACTAATCACATCAGTACTGAATACCTGACTGATTCTCTGTCCCGCCCTTGTCCTGTAAACTACCACTGTTCATTGGCTTGACAGCTTCGCATGACAGTTGTTTGCCATTGTAGCGATGGTTGCGTCTATGGAGGCGGAAGATGACGTAGACAGCTTAAATGCTAGCTTTGTGTCTGCCATGTCAGGCCCTTTTATGAGCAAGGACAGTTCTGCCGAAACACGGGACCCGCTTTCTGAGTCGCAGACTAGTATGTTACAGATGTAGTTCAGTGCTGTTCACCACGCCCGCGTTCTGTATTTTCGTTGTGCAGTCATGTATTTTCTTGCAACAGAGTTTGTATTTAGCATTCGATTTTGTTTTTGGTTTTGTGGTTTAGCTTTGTGGTTTGTTGTTTTCTTATATTACCTGTTTCTTTTTTCTTGTCAGAGTTGCTTATTGCATTGAGACACTGCTTATTGTTTTACACCATTTCGTAGGACTGAAAGCACAGTGTTTTCTCTCTTGGTACATCTATAAAAATTATTAATGCATGTTTTTATTGTCTTTATCGCGAATTATCTTTTATTAGATAAAACAAATATCATGCACCTTACAATAATCACCATTTTCTCTATGTACAATGCACCTTACTTTAATGACCTGTATGTGACGCACTGCACACTTTCCTATATGTTCCATAATGACAAATTTGATGATTTTTAAGACAGTTTCAACTGTATGTTTTTCGCTCTCTGCATTGCTAGTTCTGTAATTTATAGCTCAATGTTCTCCATAAGTTTTGCGTTGAGATGCGGATACCTAAATACTGACAGAATTGCCTCTATTAGTGAATACACTACTTAACAGTTTTTAGATTTTATTTTAAAGAAGACATGCTTAAGTTTTACATGCAATGTAATCAAGATGTATAAGAACAGTTACAACTGAAAAAACATCAGTAATTGTACTGTAGTTTATATGTTTAAAAATAAGTCAGCACCTCCACTGGTGGAAAATCACTCATGCATGGCATGGTGAAGACTGAGAAATACACTAGAGGGGTGTGTGGTTTTTTTTTTTTGGGGGGCAACCTTCTACCAATTTTGAGAGTCCATCTTCCACCAATCCCACCTCCTGCGTATTTATGAGGCCAGCCTCACTCCTTCAACCAATTTTTAGAACCACCGTCCCGCCTCACACTTCCAGCCACACCCCTCACGTTAGTGCTTAGTGGACAAGTTCATGTATAGCTGAAGCTGCCTTACGGATGCATATGACATAATTTCAACTTATAGGCTGTACGTTAAGTATTGAGATCTGTTGGGAGTGAAAAACTTATAGCTGAAACTGTCTAGTATGTCCATGTTCCTTAACTGTTCTGTGAATTAGTACTTCAAGTAAATACAAAATTTCAGTATACCCAAACCCAGAATGTCATCATGGATTTCTATCCAGTCTCAAATAGTAATGTGTATTATTCGATAAAATCACAGTTCACTTACATAGACATTTGGTAACTCTGCCAAGTTAACTTGCGACATGCTTGCCCTATAGCGCAGCATGTGCATCGTGATGATGCTTCGAACAATTCACCTGTTTCATAGTTTAGCCTTCAGATGTGTGCATTTTGGAAGGTAAATGTATTCAGTTTCATTACCCAAATCTTTTCCACCTTGAACCTCAAAAGTTGTGAAAAGTTGTTTACAAAGAAACCGTGTTCCTTGAAGTAATGACTGACTCTTCAATTTTAATTTTTCACTCGTCTAATTTCAGATACATTTCGTGAAAAATCTAACATATCTACTATTGAGTACAACATGCTCATTTGTAATCTCTCTTACTGAACTGACTGTATATGTTACATAAACTGTACTCCCGCTACAGATTTGAACATCAACAAACCTCGCGATGGATTAATTGAATTGAGGGAGTTTTAATGGTGCTTGGGTAAAGAAACGTATCTGTCTCACTCTAGGCATGTATATGAACGCGTCGTCGGAGTTCTGTGTCGACGACCGCCGCAACTCTGAAGGGGGGGACATGACAGCGGCCAACGAGTCGGGCCAGTCCTCCAACTCTGGGGGCAAGCGGGAAACACTGCTCAGTGAGTGTGCTAATGTGATACTTGGCAAAGTTCTAACTGATTACATCTGATGTGTGGTTTGTATTAGTGATGATTGGCTGTTAGTGCACTATGGTTTGCATTGGTGGTGATTGGTAGTAGGTGCATTGTGGTAATTGGTGGTTAGTGCACTATGGTTTTTGTAGGCAGTGATTGGCAGTAAGTGCACTATTAAATTGAGCACATTTGTTAATACATAATATTTATTGAATCGGTAAAATTTAACTTTGTGTTTGTAGAATGGTTTGCTTTTAAGAATCCTGCTCCTACATTGCTAGTTTAACCCATTAATTTGCTTTAATACATTTTTTATTTGTGCTAACATTTTTCCCATGGTGCAGTTGTTTCCCATGATGTACAGTTCTTTCAAGCCTCTTCGCCTCATTCATCTGTTACCCTTTCAGGCATCTCTTGCACAAGATACCGCAGGCAGACATCCTCTTCCTCACTTGGTAACCTCTCCCTCCCTTCCTCCCCTGATCCCTGGACTGGTCCCATAATCCCTGCTCCCCCGAGAGTCTCTCGATCCTGCCACAAGTGTCTGGATAGCATCTGTTGCTTCCAGTCGAGTAGAGGGTGTGCCGACCCCGCGTGGGGCGGGGGTGGACAGACTGACTTGCAGGATTCCTACCAGGTCATCGTTTGCTCGTTCGATGACAAGTTCGTGACGGACCATGACAGTGATACGTTTGTCGCGAACCCTGGTGTCAGCTGTCGTGAGTTGTGTCATGGCACATGACAACCTACGTTGCAGTCGATATTTCGCTGTGCACGTTGCTGGCTTGGACTCCACAAGTGACCCAGTACATGTAGAATTTACTTCTCATCACAATACGGACGTAGCTTATCTCTAAGTCTGTCTTCTGTTTATGGGCCATTGTGGGTTTTTGACAGCAAAATTGTATTAAAAAAACAGTTGCGGAGTTTCCATTTCCTGGCTCACATTTAAATAAATATGCCACTTTGTGGACCAAATTATTGTTTGATCTGTGTACAATTGTGTGTTTTTAGGAGCAAAATTGTAAACAAAACAGTTGCGGTGTTTCCATTTCAAGGCTTCCATTAAAATGAATACACCACTTTGTGGAGCAAGTTAGTTATTGTAAAACTGCGATGCTTACTATCAATACAAATACAAACATGTGAATTATACACTGCATCTGAAGCATGTGCCTTCTTTTGGAATTACTTTATTTAAACAAAGGAGAATTTGTGTTTGTTCCTGTACTGGACATTCGTGGATGTCCTTTCTGGCATGCCACGTCCTTGTTTTAAAAAGTCTAGTGAATTCTTTTTCAGCCAGCTTGATGTGTTTGACTCCCACAATCAAGAACACATTGCCTCACAGTGCTTGTCTTCTGTCTGTTTCTATGACCAAACATAATTCATTTTCAGCAGGAATCAATTATGTTGATTTGGTGGTGGTGATATTGAATGTTTTAATGCATTGTTGTTCTGTAGCTCTGCTGTGATTTGTTACACTATTACTTGTTTCATCATTGGTAGCTTTTTACAAAATTACATTTAAAGATTTATGTACAGATATCAACAAATCATTACATCTCATGTAAATCATTAAAACCAAATTATTCTATATTATTGCGAATTTGTATTCCTGTTCTAGATCTTTCCCTCTTTGGAGGTAAACAGTTACACATTGCACCTATATACACTGCCGCCAACAGTTGTATGGCTACACAAATGGCTGTAATCATATATAACATCCAGTATATTTTACTTTCAATTATTTATATTATTTTTAAACAAGAAGTTGCTGTTAGCAGGAGGCCTGATAAGTTTGACAAACATTTTGCCCAAATGTAATTCTTCATACATTCGCATCCATTACATTTATTCTGCTTGATTTTTCTCCCAATTTATTTCAAAGCAGATTTTCAGTTTTAATCTGGCATAAAAACCCATTTTAACATGTTTATTGATCTGCATTATCAACAATGTTTATATTGTCAACTTGACACTTCAGACCTGACATTTGCGCTGGGTGACGATGGGGACCCAGGGAGTGTAGGAACCAGTCACACATCCGCCGTCACTGACAACCTGAGTATGACAAGTATTGACAGTAACCAGGTGTCATATCAACTCCTGGACCAGAGCATTGACAGCAACAGCATCAGCTTTGACAAGGGCAGCTACGGAGACCGGTCAGACATAGAGGTCCCCCTCATGAGTGAGTGCTGTTTATATACATTCCACCCCACTTCAGATACCATATTGTAAGTTTGTACCTAGCGTGGTTACATCTGGTTTTTAAATAAATTGAACTCTGTTGTCAACGATTATTATTGAGACTAATACAACAGACGTTTTTTCACATCCAGTTCCTGACCACCACTGACCAATTAAATTATTTAATATTCAAAATAGTTATTATTCAAAACATCTCATTTTGTTTACATTAACTCGAGCACAGCGACATAGCACGACGAATTCATCACTGGATTTAATAAATGATTTTAAAGTAAACTCACCATTTTTACTCAGATTTAAATTAATTAATTAATTACTTAATTAAGAAATATTTTAGACAAACTTATTTTTTTTATTTTTGGTCATGTATTATGCTTTTAAAAAGAATTAAAATAGCCACAAAATGTAACTTTACTTCATTTTGAGAAACACCCCGTACGAAAAATTTATGTACCTATAAGTACATTTCATGACATTATTTATGTACCTGTAAGTACATTTCATGACATTATTATGACTGATTTTAGACAGTGAATGATTTGTTTTAGTTAATAGAAGCAAATCAATGTTGCATACTGATCCAACTGTTCATGACCTGAATTGTTAAACTGACTTGAAAAATAGAATAGAAGAAGAAGAGGAATGGAAACTAACAGTGTATTTTTGACTCAAACATCAGACGTAATAAGCAGCCATGCCAGTTTCCACTCTTGTACATGCATCCATATGTACTGTTGTAGTCACAGAGTCGACGGACCTCTCTGAGACAGGCAGTGGTCAGAAGGGTGAGTCGCCTGTAACGGTCAGTAGAACACAGTCTAACCAGCCAGTGGTGAACAGCATGGAGGAAGTAATTGATGGCGGCGGTAGATATACGGCTGAGATGCACCGTACAGAGAGCTTCAAGGATTCGGCCAGTCACAGAGGTACAGGGGCAGTGTCGGTCATTATGGTACATTATTGCACTAATTACACTGTACACACCCAATCACTGTGCCGCTCCTTCTCTGGGCTGACACTGAAAGCCCTGCTTGCTGCAGTCAGAGAAACGAGCCCTGTAGACGCTTTCAAGAGGGCGTTAAAGACACCTTTTTCATGCAGTGTTTAAAACATTACTGTAGAAGACAATGGTTTTGATGATGTGGACCTTTTATTTATTTATTGAACATCTTTTACTTATTTTAACCTTGTTAGCACCTTTGAGCATGTTTTTTTTGTATTCATTTATAAATGTCTAATATATATTTATTAATTTACTACTTTTCTGTTTCATTACTACGTAAAATTCCTGCTGTTTTCTCCTGCTGCAAAACCATGCTAGATCAAAGTTGAAGGACCAGTATTTTATATTAATTATCTGCATTATACAAATCCGAGTTCATCCACGTTCACTAAAACTCCATTTGCCATTCTTGTTGAACACTTCCACAGTAGGCATACTAACCCCCGTTGTTTCTTTTTACCAGCAGATGGTGTAGATGATTACCTCGCCGTTAGGAAGCGCTGTGTGCTGGCGTGTGGCACACTGACTGGCTGGGCGCCAGACGTGGCTGTCGGGCTGTGGCGGCGTATGTTGGGTGGACTTGGGGACATCAACAAGATCAAAGACCCGGAGATCCACGCCCAGGTGATTGAGTATCTGGGTGACCTGGCAGACACACTATTGAAGGTAGGCTGTCCTGTGGGTGCTACTGACGCTTGCTTTATTTCCACCCTGTGTGCTGAGTCATAACTGAGCCAGCGTGTTCATTTTGAGGCATTTTTTTGGCAGACAGGTTATATATAATAATAAGAATTAATAATAATAATTAACTTCTGTGGCACCTATATCCTCAGGAATCTGAGCTCAGAGGTGTAACAAAACAGAATCATTAAGCATAATCATGAACAGGGACATGCAAAAGTCATCAGATTATATATTATATGCTTCAATGTCAGCATTAGTCTTATCTGACAAACTTATATATTATATGCTTCAATGTCAGCATTAGTCTCATCTGACAAACTTATGTATTATATGCTTCAATGTCAGCATTAATCTCATCTAACAAACTTATGTATTATATGCTTCAATGTCAGCATTAGTCTCATCTGACAAACTTATGTATTATATGCTTCAATGTCAGCATTAGTCTCATCTGACAAACTTATGTATTATATGCTTCAATGTCAGCATTAGTCTCATCTAACAAACTTATATATTATATGCTTCAATGTCAGCATTAGTCTCATCTGACAAACTTATGTATTATATGCTTCAATGTCAGCATTAGTCTCATCTAACAAACTTATATATTATATGCTTCAATGTCAGCATTAGTCTCATCTGACAAACTTATGTATTATATGCTTCAATGTCAGCATTAGTCTCATCTGACAAACTTATGTATTATATGCTTCAATGTCAGCATTAGTCTCATCTAACAAACTTATATATTATATGCTTCAATGTCAGCATTAGTCTCATCTGACAAACTTATATATTATATGCTTCAGTGTCAGCATTAGTCTCATCTGACAAACTTATGTATTATATGCTTCAATGTCAGCATTAGTCTCATCTGACAAACTTATATATTATATGCTTCAGTGTCAGCATTAGTCTCATCTGACAAACTTATGTATTATATGCTTCAATGTCAGCATTAGACTCATCTGACAAACTTATGTATTATATGCTTCAATGTCAGCATTAGTCTCATCTGATAAACTTATGTATTATATGCTTCAATGTCAGCATTAGACTCATCTGACAAACTTATGTATTATATGCTTCAATGTCAGCATTAGTCTCATCTGACAAACTTATGTATTATATGCTTCAATGTCAGCATTAGTCTCATCTGACAAACTTATATATTATATGCTTCAGTGTCAGCATTAGTCTCATCTGACAAACTTATATATTATATGCTTCAGTGTCAGCATTAGTCTCATTTGACAAACTTATGTATTATATGCTTCAATGTCAGCATTAGACTCATCTGACAAACTTATGTATTATATGCTTCAATGTTAGCATTAGTCTCATCTGACAAACTTATGTATTATATGCTTCAGTGTCAGCATTAGTCTCATCTGACAAACTTATGTATTATATGCTTCAATGTCAGCATTAGTCTCATCTGACAAACTTATGTATTATATGCTTCAATGTCAGCATTAGTCTCATCTGACAAACTTATATATTATATGCTTCAGTGTCAGCATTAGTCTCATCTGACAAACTTATGTATTATATGCTTCAATGTCAGCATTAGACTCATCTGACAAACTTATATATTATATGCTTCAGTGTCAGCATTAGTCTCATCTGACAAACTTATATATTATATGCTTCAATGTCAGCATTAGTCTCATCTGACCAACTTATGTATTATATGCTTCAATGTCAGCATTAGTCTCATCTGACCAACTTATATATTATATGCTTCAGTGTCAGCATTAGTCTCATCTGACCAACTTATATATTATATGCTTCAGTGTCAGCATTAGACTCATCTGACAAACTTATGTATTATATGCTTCAGTGTCAGCATTAGTCTCATCTGACAAACTTATATATTATATGCTTCAGTGTCAGCATTAGACTCATCTGACAAACGTATATATTATATGCTCCAGTGTCAGCATTAGACTCATCTGACAAACTTATATATTATATGCTTCAGTGCCAGCATTAGACTCATCTGACAAACTTATATATTATATGCTTCAGTGTCAGCATTAGTCTCATCTGACAAACTTATATATTATATGCTTCAATGTCAGCATTAGTCTCATCTGACCAACTTATGTATTATATGCTTCAATGTCAGCATTAGTCTCATCTGACCAACTTATATATTATATGCTTCAGTGTCAGCATTAGTCTCATCTGACCAACTTATATATTATATGCTTCAGTGTCAGCATTAGTCTCATCTGACCAACTTATATATTATATGCTTCAATGTCAGCATTAGTCTCATCTGACCAACTTATGTATTATATGCTTCAATGTCAGCATTAGTCTCATCTGACCAACTTATGTATTATATGCTTCAGTGTCAGCATTAGTCTCATCTGACAAACTTATATATTATATGCTTCAATGTCAGCATTAGTCTCATCTGACTTGTACATGTGCAGTCTTATAGAAATTAAACCCGGTTATCAGGTTTATTCTGAACATGCCAAATGTTTTTATTTATTCCACCAAACAATATATCAAACTGTACAATGAAGTAGTTTGACTGAACAAATAGGAATACTTTTGATAACAGATTACGATTAGTTTACTTTTTATATTTTATGTTAAATGTAAACTAATGGTAAGAATGACAATGTAGTAATGTTAGCGCGTCTGTTACAGATACGAGCCAACCTTTCAGTTAGCCGGGACAACCAGTCATCACCCCCGCCCCCGGAGTTGGTGCCACCAGCCATGTTCTACACACCTTGGCTCTTTGAGGTACACATGTACTCCTATTTCACCCTTCTCAGGCAGGTTTCTCACCTACAGCTATTTAGGTCGCAAATTCAACTTGCTGATGCAGAGACGTAGTTGAAAGTTGTTAAAGATATAGATTTGGGGTTTTACGGGCAATTTTATAAATTAATAAATAAAACGCTTTGCTTTATAGACATAAACAATACACATGTATCCATTGCCTTTCTAGTAAGATTTCATTCATTCTTTAAGTGTCCATCCAGAACACTTGTGGCCATTATAGTGATGATGTGAGTGATGATGTGATATGGTTGCACTATAGGCTGTGCAGCTGCCGTACATGTACAAGCAAGGCCGTCTGCTCGCCTACCGTCTCCTGTGTGTGCTTACGGTGCGGCCCGTTGACCTGGCTCCGTCCCCAGACTATCTCAGTCGCTTCTACCATGTCCTGCACCACGGGCTAGTCAACTCAGACCAGGTAACTACCGACATCCCCACATCCTCACACCCCCACGCCTCTACCAGGGACTAGTCAACTCAGACCAGATAACTACCCCTATGCCCCTACCACGGACTAGTCAACTCAGACCAAATAACTACCCCCACGTCCCTACCACGGACTAGTCAACTCAGACCAGATAACTACCCCTATGCCCCTGCCACGGACTAGTCAACTCAGACCAGATAACTACCCCTATGCCCCTACCACGGACTAGTCAACTCAAACCAGATAACTACCCCCACGTCCCTACCACGGACTAGTCAACTCAGACCAGATAACTACCCCCACCAGGGACTATTCAACTCAGACCAGGTAACTACCCACACCCCCTCATCCCCATGCACCCCACACCTACATGCCGCCCCCCAACCAGGGACTAGTCAACTCAGACCAGGTAACTACTTCACCCCTCCACCAGACAATATTTTGAAATGGCCCATATTACTGAATCATACTGATTTATTCTTCAGAACTGGATAGCATAATTAAAATGATAGTTTGCTTACATTTATTCATTTTGTGTATACTTAGTGATCGTAATAACTTAAAACAAACTTGCTCTTACTTGGTTGCACCAAAGGCAGTTTGCAAATTCGCAGCAGTTGATTATTACTTAGTATTACTGATTTGTATTGATCAGAATATGTTGATCAGAATTGTTTGCTCTGACAGTGTGGGACCACTGTGCAACGTGGTGTGATTTCACTGTCAGATTGTGTAATTGTTTCATTGTGAAGGAAAGTACGAACGAGTTAGTGCGGCATTGCGGACCGCGGTTCTTCTCGCTGCCACTGCCTGGCGCCACCATGCTCATGCTAGACTTCATTCACGCCGCAAATACCATCACTGCCACGGGCGACCTGAAACACGTAGGTTTATTTCTACAGTTTCTGTCTAATGCAACCTTTTATTTTTGATGTGGTAGTAATTTCAATAACACTCAGGAACTCTCACATTCCAGGGAGTAATTTCACTAAACAACAAGGAGCTCCTTCCAGTGACCTCTCTGAAAAATTATCAAAATTATCTGGTTTTTGGTTGCAGGAAAGCAGTCCTGTTCCATCAAGAATATTGTTTGAAAAACTTACATTTTAAAAGGAATTTTACCATTGAAGTTTGAAATTGTTTTTAGGTCAGATAATTGTATTTAGCTATATTAAGTTAGGTTTAACTTCTTATTTTTAATGACAAGAATTTTATTTTATTATTTTTGTATGTGTATTTATTTATTTATTGCTTTTTATGTGAAGCATATTGAGTTTTTAAGGAAACTGCCCTATATAAAAAATAAAGTTACTATTATTAGTATGGCTCTTTGACTGGTCAGTCATGTTTTTCAGGCTCCGCGGGTTGAGGCAATGTCCATACTCGGG
Organism: Lamellibrachia columna; assembly: GCA_963662155.1. Classification (NCBI taxonomy): domain Eukaryota; kingdom Metazoa; phylum Annelida; class Polychaeta; order Sabellida; family Siboglinidae; genus Lamellibrachia; species Lamellibrachia columna. Next base: position 31,588,062 of record OY759262.1, read on the forward strand.
TCTCTGTTGTGTTTCCCCAACCACCTCGGAGAGCTGCCCGCTCTACAGCCCAAGTCCGGACACTTGACGATCATGCTATGCGGGGACGTCAAGGTGCATTGTCTCTGTCATTATTTCCATTTTGCCTACTCTGCATTTGGATAGCTCTCCCATTTTGTCTGCACTCAGTGATTCAGCCTCTCAATATACCTATGCTGATTGTATTCCAACTTCACCTACTCCGCATTAGGTTACCTCCTCTCCCAACAAAGTAAAAAAAATTTAATACTTGTAAACAAAACGGTAAATGTAAAATATGCTTTTGCAGAGTTTTTCTTGAGTGAAATCTTAGTCCTCTTAATTAATAGTTATGCATAGACCACATTTACTAACTCTAAAAAGAAGTGAGTGGGCAAAATGGGAGTAGACGAAATGGGAGTAGGTGAATTGGGAGTAGACAAAATGGGAGTAGGCGAAATGGGAGTAGGCGAATTGGAAGTAGAAAAAATTGGAATAGGTGAATTGGGAGTAGACAAAATGGGAGTAGGTGAAATGGGAGTAGGCAAAGTGGGAGTAGGTGAATTGGGAGTAGACAAAATGGGAGTAGGCGAATTGGAAGTAGACAAAATGGGAGTAGGTGAATTGGGAGTAGACAAAATGGGAGTAGGCGAAATGGGAATAGGCGAATTGGAAGTAGACAGAATTGGAGTAGGTGAATTTGGAGTAGGCGAAATGGGAGTAGGCAAATTGGGAGTAGACAAAATGGGAGTAGGCGAATTGGGAGTAGACAAAATGGGAATAAGCGAAATGAGAGTAGAGGAAATGGGAGTAGGCAAAATGGGAGTAGACAAAATGGGAGTAGGTGAAATGGGAGTGGATAAAATGGACATGGCTAACATTGCATGTGTGATTTGTCAAATCATGACCCAATTTGTTACAGGGTTTGTTAAGGCTTGTAAGAAATATCATTGTTTGTGAGTTGGCAGTGTGGGTTTTATTATGGTTGTCTGAATCAATTTCTTCCTATTGCCCATGTTTTGCTGCCATATTTGTAGTGGTTCCTTCCACATGACAGGCTCATGAAAATAATCATTATAATTTCAGGAACACATCATCAACGTTCTGTTGAAGTCGGGCAAGAAGGAACCAGACGGCCTGGCCAGGTAAGTCTCGCTGTAAAAAGACATATTAGTTCCCATGAATTTACAAATTCTTGTAATTTTACCTTAAATGTTTTCTATAAAATGATTTATTACTGGTATTTTCATGAATGCTTCCAAACAGAGGGTGTCACCTGCTGTTACAAATAAGGATGCTGGACAGGATTATATTTATAATTTATTGTGTTAGTATCTCGTTTATTGTCATGGAACCACTGTATGAATGGTTTTAGCTGTGTTGGTTCCATATTGTAAGTTTATCATTAGGCTATGCAACTGTATGGTTGGTTTTACATTGTTAGTTTCATGTGGTAATGCAACTGTATGGTTGGTTCTACATTGTTGTTTGTGTGGCAGTGCATCTGTATGGTTGGTCCTGTATATTGTTTGTTTTATGTGACACTGTATAGTTGGTTCTATATATTGTTTGTTCCTTGTAGTAGTGCCACTGTATGGTTGGTTCTCTGTTGCCAGGTGCATTGCTATCAGCAGTCTGGGTATATTTATGTACGAGGAGCTCAGTCATGACATCATGCACCCCAAGCTCAAGGAGGCAGTCAACACACTCCTCTCTACACTCAAGGTACATTTAACCCACTTTCCCCTGTCTGCATATTTACTGGCCATAGTTATGCACCAGCAGTTTGTAACCGTCGGTATTTAATAATACCTTTAGTAATGACTTTTACTAGTGAAAAGCTTCTATATATTTTGGGTAAGCCCAAACTGGTAAACAGAGTGTATAACAGTAACAGTTATAATATAATGTATAATAATAACAATTACAGTAAAATACATTTTTGTAAGTTGACATTGCAGTTTTGAAAGGAAACGTTTTATTTCTGTAAATATTATTTAATGTTAAGTTAATTTCTTTCTCTCTACATAATATGCATGGCAGTTAACTTGCTTCAAACAGCGACTTAGTCACTGAAACAACTGTGACAAGAGACATAGCACTGTAAGAGACCGCGTAGCAGGGTAGAGGTGTCATCAAGGCACTGATGCCGCCAAGTAACAATGTTGTGTGTATTTCAGTTCAACAACAAGTCGGTGGCGCAGGTCGCTGCCCACATGTTACTGCTGCTGTGCGATCACATTCCTATCTTTCTCGAGAAGGACGCCGAGATTCCTTGCAAGATTATCGAGGTAAGACTCTAAGGAATGTACCAGGTGCCAAATTGACAGGAATTCTGCAGTAGACCAGTGCCAGCATTACTAGTGCTACTTTCCAGTTGGCACATGTGCTAGATACTGTTTATGTCATGATGTGTGGGTGTACAAGATTACACATGTGCTAGATACTTTTTATGTCATGATGTGTGGGTGTACAAGATTACACATGAAAGGGGCAAAGGTTCCAGTTTGTTTTGTTGTTTTCTATATTTGCTTTTGAGAAAATTAACAACTTTCATCTTTATTGTATTGCATTTATCTTAAATGAAATTTCTGTTTTATTTTGCGTGTTCAAATCACTGAATTCTGGTTGTTTTTCAGACAATCTGCAACACTATATCAGCATTGCTGCCTTCAACGAATCATTCCAACTCCCCCGAAGACAAGCGAGTAAGTGTCTGTTGCAATATTTACTCAGTTCTGTAGTGTATGTGAGTGCTTGGTCATTCTGCAGCACCGCCACCTAGTGTGTATAAGGTGAACCATCAGTGGTGCCACCTGTGTATGAACTGCGATTCTCTTACATGTGGCTGCCTTGGGGTGCGGTGGTGTAGTGGTTAGATCATCAGACTCTCAATCGAGAGAACCCGGGTTCGAATCCTCTTGCTGCCGTTTCGAAGCTTTGGAAATTTCATTCACTCCACGTTGCCACAGTTCACTCAGCTGTATAAATAAGTGCCTGGCTACAGGCAGTCACGGATATGTGAACGAATAGTCTTCATGCAGTGTGGCTGAATGCTTCCCAGAGAAGTCGAGATGGCGTTGGAGTGAACAGGTCTGCCAGGGGGTGAAGTGTACAGTGTTCTGAGCAGTCCCAAGGACTGGATACCGCTCTATGTAAGAGCTTACCTTTACGCTATGTAAGAGCTTACCTTTACGCTATGTAAGAGCTTACCTTTACGCTATGTAAGAGCTTACCTTTACGCTATGTAAGAGCTTACCTTTACGCTATGTAAGAGCTTACCTTTACGCTATGTAAGAGCTTACCTTTACGCTATGTAAGAGCTTACCTTTATGCTATGTAAGAGCTTACCTTTACGCTATGTAAGAGCTTACCTTTACCTTGTGTTCTGTTTGCTGCAGCTGCTGGTGTCCATTATGTTCTGTCTGCTGGAGTGGTGTATGCGGGTTCCACTGGAGCCATTCCTCCTCGACACAGCGGCCGGAGCCCACAAGAGTCTGCTCTACAAGACATTCAAGGTGGGTAGATAGTACTAAATACACGGCTGTCATGGCCACAGACAATTATAACAGAGTTTCTTGCCAAAGCTGTTTTCGATGCAGAATGGGATGGATAACATCACTACATAATCTGCAGGTGGTTTTCTGATAAGTGATATTGATCGTCTATTTTTAGTGGGCTATAGAGAGAGAACATCAGGTTGCACGTTCACCCCTTCCTATATGCCAGGTACTAAACAGTCCATTGAGGTGAACCCAATTTTTTTTATTGTATGGGGTATGGACCCATTGCATCATGGTAAGACATAAGGGTTCCTCCTCGATTCAGTTGTTCTGCTTTTCTCATTTCAAATTAATTTTGCCAAAAAATCAAACCTACCTCGCATCCACTATGACATGCTAGCTCGTTTGTGCAACCTTTTTTATGTAGGTTTTGTGAAATCCTCAGACAAACTATTAAATACTTAATGTTTGGTCAAACATTAATTGAAGTGAAGATGGAAACACTGAAAAATCACAGATTTCAAATGTGGTGAAATTGTTTAACTTTGTCAAGTGATCAGCCAGAGGATGGAAGTCACAGCCATGATCGGCATTGACCTGTGCAGTAATCCATTTAGGACATCCACCATCTTGAGCCTTACCAGATCTAATGACTAAAGTAAATTCTTTCGATGATTTGAACAAACATGGGCATTTTTCTTATTAAATCAACTGCGGTTGTTACATAAACTATTCACACATGACATGTTTGGACATCGATGAAACGGATTTGTAATAGGCTAAATCAGTTGAGGATGAAGTTTTAATAGCTTATAATGAGCCTGTGGCATCCACTGGAGCTGATAGTTAGTATGGAGACCATTGGAGCCAAAGCTCGCATCGCCAGTTGTTCCACAGCTAACATTGACATGTCCGTCCCTGGAATATGTGTACCCGTCTGCCTAAGGATGTTGGTTTTAGGCTTGAATCTGGCCACGTAATGTTTTTATGTTATTATTTTATATTACTACAAGTGGGGCGCAGTGGCTCAGGGGTTAGAGCATTGGGTTGTCAGTTGAGATGACAGGGTTCGAGTCCGTTTTGAAACTTGGGCAGTTTTGGTCCTCCTTCGTTGCTCCAGGTCATTCTGTTTTATAAATGAGTACGTGGCTGCAAACATTGGCTACAGGTAAGTGATTAATCTTCATGTAGTAACTGCAACGTGGCTGAAGTCGAGCTAGTGATGGAATGAACAGGTCTGTCGGGGATTGGAGAGTAAAGTGCTTAGAGCAGTCCCATTGACTAAATACTGTACAGTATGAATTACCTTTACCTCTAATATTTGCAGGTGCTGGACTACGTAGTCACTGGCCCACTGGGCACTCTCACCCCTCGCAGTAGTTTCCCTGACTACACCTCGACCGACAGCGAGATCGAGAATGTTCGGGAGACAAGCCACAGCATCCCATCCACTCCTAAGAGCCCCGTAGACACGGCGGCGGAGTACACGAAACCCTCTGTGCCAACGGCGACAGCGGCACAGAGGTTAGCCCGGGAAGGCAATAAGAGCGGAGGCATCGAGAACGATATGCTCAAATTGGCAGCTCGGACTGTAAGTATCAGTTTGGCACAGTGGGACAGCGAATGAATGTTAGGCCAGGAGAACATCATCGTCCTATGATAGCAATCGATTATAGTCTTAATAGGGATCACCACCATACCCATAACAAAAATAAAACAATAAATTTAGTTACGATAATTTATGCTATTTTTTTATCTACCCTATCCAATATTTGTTGATTATTTCAACATTATGTATTATTTTCCCACACTTGAAAGATGTTCCTTCCACCAGACCATCACGATTTAATTTACCAAGCTTCCTTTTGCCTGCGTAATGTGTCAAAAGTGTGGCAACTTTAGCCTCAGAATTCCGATGTTCAGAGCAGTTGGGTTCTTTACTTCCTGTAGATTTTAGTAGTAGTAGTAGTAGTAATAGTACTAGTAATATATAAAGATTTGACAATGCGTGTATGTGTGTGTAGGTGATGACAAAACTAGTCAATCATCTGGGTCACTTCCCCATGGGCGGGGGCGCGGCTCAACTCAACAGCAGCGTGCTGGAGAGTGACGACTCTGACACGCTGGACGGGACCGAACTCATACCAGACATCTTCAACGCACCCAATGTACAGGTAGGGATGCACCAGTGGCTGTGTCCGGCAGAGAAAAGTTCTGATTTCATGTTCTAGGCCAGAACTTTGCATAGAAGCAACCCAAATTGCCCCTTTGGTGATGACATGTTATTGATTAACCAGTTGTTCATGACAATGCGTCCAGTCTGAAAATATTTAGCAAATTATCATGTCAACAAGGGTACGTTCTACCAACAATAATGTACTGTCAACCCCCGGTGTCAGTATTAGAACTAAAAAAATTATCAATCGCATTTTTGGAGATATTCAAGCACGTGTTCAGATTTCTGATTTCTCAGCATCTGATGCCATGTTGGCTTTGCTCTCCTGGTCTTATGGGTTTCCCTCCCACTCTCTGCCCTCTACACCTGCCTTTTCTTAGATCCCTCTTCCCAATATCCCTCTACCTTAACTGTCCCCTACTTCTCCTACCGCCCTCTTCTGTTTTCCATTCTCTTTAGCGATCTCTCCCTCCTGCTCCCAAGTAGATGTTCCCTTCTCCCTGTAGCTTCTCCTCCCATCTCCTTGCTCTTGGAATAATATTGTTTTTGTCTGATTGCAGTTTTTTGTTCTTAAGAATATGACGCTGATATCGTTTGTGGAACTGCCAGCCCAGGTGAGTGGACTCGTATACAGCCTGGTTCCCTCTAGCGCACATAAACATGCTTTTTTCAAATAATAAAAAAATTTGAGGTTCGCATGATTAATGAACTTTATATAGCATTAATGACTAAACACAGCTATTGTGAACAACATGTTGCCAGTGGCATCAACATCATTACAGTTTCAAAATAGAATGTTGGTACAATGTCACAAATGGTTGTCAATAGCAAAAACTGCCTGGTAGTATTTTTTTATGGGAGGGTAGTCAATATTCAGGATTTCCCAACACCCACCACAAAGTCGTTGCTCTGAATGGGGGTTCTGAGAATTGTATTTAAAATATAAAACATGTAAAGGTAATTTCCTGCAAAATTATTTTAAGGAATACAACCATAGATTGTCATGCTAAATCAAAATCCTAAAAACATGCAACGTTTTACAGGGTAAGATTGAGTTTTATGGGGGGTATTACACCTAGGTGCTATTAAGTAGGGCCCTTTCTGGTAGTTGTGACTGCAGTTGATCCATCCTTGTCTCCGTTCACTCGGCTGTAGAAATGATTACCTGGCAACAGACAGTGTTGGATACATTTGAACCAATGGTCAGTAATTGCAGCGTGGCTGAATGCTTCCCAGAGAAGTTGAGTTGGTGTTGGAATGAACAGGTCTGCCAAAGGGTGAAGTGTGAGGTGCTTTGAGCGGTCCTACACACTCGATGCTGCGCCATAGAACTGAACTTTACTTGTTCTTGTAGACAAACCTGCCAGGGGGTACAATGACGGCCAGATTGACAACTGGGAAGACGATAACGCGGGCGATCATTCGCGACCTGGCTGGGCGCTTTTGTTGGGACAGTGCAGTGCTGTATGGACCGCCCCGCTGTCGGACAGGCTCCTACCCCGCAGGTACGCATCACTCGTCAACCCAACACTTGCTGGCATTACATTGGTACTGCAATTGTAACACCAGCTCCAGAAATGGAATTGACGTTTTGTCTTTAAAAGTAATTGGAATTGGTGAAAATGTAATTGATGTTTTAATTACTTTTCAGTTACATCATTTAACATTTCAACCAAAATGATGTGTTCCAAATAATCAATAAAGTATAATATGTTGCGTATATCATATTTGTCTGCCATTGTGTACCATGATATGCACAGATTAAATAAAGCTGCTCGAAAATAGATGTTATTTTTTGGCGTTGAGTTGCTCTGAGATGGAATTGGTGTATTGGTGTGCAATTGAAATTGATGTAATGTAATTGACCCCAAATCTGAAGTGTGGATATGGGTAAATAGTGCGTGCGTGCGTGCCTGTGTATGTGTGGCTATGCTGCGTGTGGCAGTGGTTCTTATTTCAAACAGATTATTATTTGTTTAAGTCGAGATAGGTAAGGGTCAAAATCGTCATTATAGATTTTGAGTAGTGGTCATTTTATGCTTTCTCATGGCTCCTGCATGAGTAGGCAAACTCCTCGGCTGAATACCGTTTAAAAAAGGTTTTCTTTTTATTGGAATAAATGTAATGCCAAATACACACACACACACCCGCACACGCGTGCATGCATGTACATACACAGACAAATGTGCACACACATGTGCACATAGATACACATGCCGCATGCACATACACAGACAAACATGCATACACACCACACCATACATACACACCATGCACGTTCACAAACATACATCTGATTGCTTTTATATGCATGGTACTTTGCATTACTATTGCGCTAGCAGGCAGCTCGTTAACCTAAAGCTAATCATGCAGTCACATGACATTGTGTATGCGTATTTGAAGTGTGGGATTTGAAGGTAGCGTTCTCGCGACGCTAGTCACCAGGCTCTTGTTTGTTTGTTTGTACTTTGAGCTGCGCTGCTTTGCCGTGTAATATTGTTCAGGTAAGCTCCAAGTCACTTGGTGTCTGTCTGGTGTTCACTTATTCTGTCGTGTGTGCGCGTGCGTGCAAAGTCCCTCTGCACTCTGCCGTCAGCATCAGCCGAGTCACCCAAGTCTGGCTACCCTCCCAGACTCCCACCCTCCTTATCACTGTAGCTACAGTCCGCCTCCTCCATGGTACCTTTCACCCTACGCTTTCATCGCTGTGTGGCTAGCCTGCCCCCTCTCAACCTACCCTACAGTGTCTCCATCCCACATAGTTATCCAACTTTCTTGTGCTTGTCACGCACATGTCTTAACATGTGACAATGGTGACGTGTCAGCTGTGTGATGTGTTCTCAAAACCGTCAGTCTAGACAGACTGCCACAAAGCAGATGATACTATTTGAGGCAGGAGTCTGCCTTGATAACCAACTCCTTCAAACAGCTGTGCTATAAGGACCACCTTGTTAAGTTTTTTTTTCAAAAAACATTTCCCAAACTTCTGAGGGCTATGCTGAGTCTGAACAAAGTTGTACCCCTACTGTCGTTACCCTTGTAAGGGTTATTAAAGGGCCTTCACCCCCTCTGCCCCAGCTGACTTGGTCTGTCGTGAGTGTATCTAGAAGAGGGGTCTTGGCTGATGGGATGGCACTCACAACGGCTAACTTGGAGAGGGCCATTCACCTGTGTGGATCTGTCCACTGTCACCAGCTTGGTTAACACAATGTCCACTGTTAGTTGTAGTTCTGACACAGTACTGCCAATGACACATCACAGACACAGTACTGCCAATGGCACACCACAGACACAGTACTGACAGTGACACATCCCAGGCACAGTACTGCTAATGACACATCACAGACACAGTACTGCCAATGGCACACCACATACACAATACTGCCAGTGACACATACCAGACACAGTACTGCCAATGACACATCCCAGACACAGTACTGCCAATGACACATCACAGACACAGTACTGCCAGTGACACATCACAGACACAGTATTGCCAGTGACACATCACAGACACAGTAATGCCAATGACACATCACAGACACAGTACTGCCAATGGCACACCACAGACACTACTGCCAGTGACACATACCAGACACAGTACTGCCAATGACACATCCTAGACACAGTACTGCCAATGACACACCACAGACACAGTAGTGCCAGTGACACATCGCAGACACAGTACTGCCAGTGACTCATCACAGACACAGTAATGCCAATGACACATCACAGACATAGTACTGCCAGTGACACACCACAGACACAGTACTGACAGTGACACATCCCAGGCACAGTACTGCCAATGACACATCACAGACAGTACTGCCAATGGCACACCACATACACAATACTGCCAGTGACACATACCAGACACAGTACTGCCAATGACACATCCCAGACACAGTACTGCCAATGACACATCACAGACACAGTACTGCCAATGACACATCACAGACACAGTACTGCCAATGACACATCACAGACACAGTAATGCCAATGGCACACCACAGACACAGTACTGCCAGTGACACATACCAGACAGTACTGCCAATGACACATCCCAGACACAGTACTGCCAATGACACATCACAGACACAGTACTGCCAGTGACTCATCACAGACACAGTACTGCCAATGACACATCGCAGACTCAGTAATGCCAATGGCACATCGCAAATACAGTACTGCCAATGGCACATCATAGACACAGTACTGCCAATGGCACATCCCAGACACAGTACTGCCAATGGCACATCACAGACACAGTACTGCCAATGGCACATCACAGAAACAATACTGCCAATGGCACATCATAGAAACAGTACTGCCAATGGCACATCACAGAAACAGTACTACCAATAGCACATCACAGACACAGTACTGCCAGTGGCACATCCCACCACTGATACAGTATTGGCTCATCACATCACTTACACAATACTCTCAGTGACACATCACAACTGACACAGTAGCAACATGTCACGTCACTGACACAGTGCTGTCTATTTGACTCATGACATCACTGACACAGTGCTGTCTCTTTGACACATGACATATCACATCACTGACACTGTACAGTCTCTTTGACACATGACATGTCACATCACTGACACTGTACAGTCTCTTTGACACGTGACATGTCACATCACTGACACATTTGACACAGTACTGCATCACTGTCACATCTGACATAGTACAGTCTCACCTACTTGTCACATACTACAGTGTCACATGTGTGTCACGTAGTACTGTATCACTGGCACAGCACTCATTTGTGTGTTTACTCTTCTATGCAGTTTTGTTTGTTTCAATTTGTTCGTGTTATTTGGTTTCTTCTCCAGTCAGATGAATGTTGTATTGAGCATGTAGCTGTCTTGAGTAGTAGTGGTGGTGTGTCACTCTGTCAGTGAGGTTCTTACAATGACTGCAGTTAGCCATTGTCAACTGCTGTTTGCAGGTAGCTGGTGTCATGTAGCATTGTTAACTAGGGGTGACATGTAGCATTGTTAACTAGGGGTGTCATGTAGCATTGTTAACTAGGGGTGACATGTAGCATTGTTAACTAGGGGTGACATGTAGCATTGTTAACTAGGGGTGTCATGTAGCATTGTTAACTAGGGGTGTTGTGTAGCATTGTTAACTAGGGGTGTCGTATAGCATGATGAAAGTAACAGATGTATGAGTAAGAGTCAAGTAATAAGCATTGACTACTTGGTGTCAAGCAAGATAATTAAGTAGTTGGATGTCAGTGTCAAATATGATGTGTGAGGATATTACAATCAAGCAGTTGATCATAGATGTCAGGTAACAGTTGAGTGGATTGTGTCATATAACTGAGTCAAGCAGTTAATGTTTGATGATTGGTGCCAGAGTCAAGTAATTTGTGTCAAGCAAGTAGCTAAGTAGATCTGTGTTAGGTACCTTAGTATCCTGTGTCAAGTGACACCTTGGTGGGGTTTGAGGCCCTGGACAAGAGGGTTTGAGGCCGTGGACATGAGGGTTTGAGGCACTGGACTGGAGTGTTTAAGGCCATGGAGTTGGATAGTTCACTCAGGAAGCTGGTGTTACATAGCAGACTTGGGTGTCATCAGATAGCATGATGTCACTGAAGTACTGTAGTAATGGTGTTGTATGACTTGCGAGGCGGTTCTTAATAACATGTCTTTTTGACACTGTCTTATTCTAATATCGTGTTCTCTCAGCAGTGCATTGTTCTGTGTGTGTGGTAAATAGCACTGGGTGTTTGGTTGCACTTGCCTCATAGGAACTGATCCAGCCACTGGCAACTCGAGCTGGGCAACGACCATTTCAACAATAGCCTTTACAAAGTTGTTTTTAATTTTGTCATGTTATGTTGGAGATGTATTTCATTTGAAAAAATGGGAAGCGACTTTTGCGCACTAGGGCGGTGTTTGTTACATTGAACCCTTTAATGCGTTTGCTATACACAAATATGGCTTTAAAAGCAGAGGAACTAGTAAATGTTTGTTTAACTTTAATATTGTGTTAAATTAAATACTGACACCTTTTTGTGGCTTGGTCAGCTATTTTAGTAATAATTTATTATTATTAATATTTGTAGTAATTAAGTGTGCTGATAAGAGCTGTATTTGCCACATTAATGCTTACAGTAGACACAGTTATTTTGTAATAATTTATCATAATGCTATAATAATGCTTACAGTAAACACCATTATTTTGTAATAATTTATCATAATGCTATAATAACATGAAATGTGCATTCATTTTTGCAGCTCCAGTGGAATCGTTGGAAATTGTTGAAGATATTGACCGTGTCGGTCGGACAACATCCTGCGACGGAGCAGGTGACATATCTAGTCTACAAGGCACCACCAGATCCCCGGGCGAACTTCCTCTCTATCAGGAAACCAAAGAACCAGAACGCGCCGACAACTTAAATGAAGTGAGCAGCATCTGTAATAAATTCTTGTCGGGAAAATTATCTTTGAAATACCTTGTTAGAACAGTGATGCACTACAGATTGTGCTCATTATCACAAAAACCCAAATGCAGTGGATGTAGATTTACTGTGGTCATGGATATTTTATTATTTAATTGAATATAAATTTATATTGAGCTTGCTAGTAAGTCTGGTCAATATTTTTTTATTTATTTGTATATTAGAGCAGTCTCCTTTTATCTGATGTTTAGTTATAATCGCCTTATCTAGGTCTAATGTTGTGTGCTTTATTACGTATAATCTCTGATGCTGAGAGCCTAGTTTTAGTGCGTAATGTTTCTTGCGTTGGGTGGAGTACATGCTGTTGAAGCATTACAACATCACAACTTGTAAATCCTAGGAATTGTGCACATTATGTTGTACAAAATTCTGTTTACACAGATTGGTAGAAGTGTCTTGTACGTCTTTGGAATTGGTTTTCTTTCCAGATGTTACAGTACATAGGCTTCACTAGTCCCGAGTGCCACTTGCACCCTGGAGAGGCACTAAATGCCCCCTTTCATGCCCTCGATGACCTGCCCCCCACCACAGAGCAGTGCACCATGGGAGCTGTGCTCCAGGAGAAAGACGACGAGGCAGTCTATCTGAGACTCCATCAGACAGACTCCAGGTTGGCGCAGTTCTTACTCTGATGGTGAATCGGTTATGATAACACTACTTGTATTTGGCAAATTAATTTTTTAATAGCCCATCACAAATCAGGTTCGGGATAAAAAAATGTCATGTTTACAAAATTTCAGGATACAACATTATCACAGTAATATCCACCTATGCCTTGGTACTTGGTGCTGCCAGTCAGTATCTTAATGGCTTCTTGGAATGTAACTCGACCTTGCGATGTAATACTGGCAGTTATAGTAACATCTGGCAAAGCCCTGCCCTTGTATTGTGTAACGTCGCACAGTCGTAGAAAAGATGCGTGACGTGACGTAATTGTTCACATAGCATTAGCAGACAATTGCACAATAACTACAAAGGGTCGTTCAGTTATTCATAGATAGAGTAATAGGGAGTGGATTTAAACAAAAATGCCAAGCGTCTAGGAGGAGCAGCATAACATACAAACAAACATACATAACATACAAACATACATAACATACAAACAAACATACATAACATACAAACATACATAACATACAAACATACATAACATACAAACAAACATAACAAACATAACATACATAACATACATAACATACATAACATACAAACGAACATAACATACAAACGAACATAACATACAAACGAACATAACATACAAACGAACATAACATACAAACATACATAACATACATAACATACAAACATAACATACAAACATATATATATTCATGGTTGATTATAAGAAGATTACCATAGCCGTGTGAAACAGTCATGTGTTGTGTACTTTCAGCATGACGGCAAGTTCGCAGCATCCGGTGGACAACCGAGAGTCATCGTCTCCATTCCAGCTCTGTCGACTCTATCTCAACCAGCTTGGCTTCCTGCAGTGGGGGAAACGGTCAGTGTCGCCTCCAACAACCTTTCATTTACCACACACAACGACAGACAATGTTTTGTTTGAAAACATGGATGTTCAACACTAAAACACACTAAAAATTGGTTTCATGGCAGAGGGAGGGGGTTGGCAGGAAGGAGGGAGTTGGCAGGAGAGAGGGGGCTGGCAGTAGAGAGGGGGTTAGCAGGAAGGAGGGGGTTGGCAGGAGAGAGGGGGTTGGCAGGAGAGAGAGGGTTAGCAGGAAGGAGGGGGTTGGCAGGAGAGAGGGGGTTGGCAGGAAGGAGGGGGTTGGCAGGAAGGAGGGGGTTGGCAGGAAGGAGGGAGTGGGCAGGAGAAAGGGGGCTGGCAGTAGAGAGGGGGTTAGCAGGAGAGAGGGGGTTAGCAGGAAGGAGGGGGTTGGCAGGAGAGAGGGGGTTGGCAGGAGAGGGGGTTGGCAGGAGAGAGAGGGTTAGCAGGAAGGAGGGGGTTGGCAGGAGAGGGGGTTGGCAGGAGAGAGGGGGTTAGCAGGAAGGAGGGGGTTGGCAGGAGAGAGAGGGTTAGCAGGAAGGATTTAACAAGATTTGCCATCCAAGCCAAAGGCCCAGATGGCAAGTGGACAAGGAAGCCATTGGCTTATCGAGAGTCCAACAATGTTCATCTACTTATAGCCTGCCCTCCTGAGATATGTGTCAACCTTGTTTTTAAACATATTCACGCTGCTAGCAGTTACACAATCTGTAGACAATTTGTTCCATTCATTTATTGTCCTCTGTGAGAACGAGTGCTTCCTGATGTCCAATCTACATTGATCCTTTACTAATTTTACCTCATGTCCTCTAGTTCTGCTATCCTTCTTGAGTGAGAAAAACATATTTCTATCAATATTTTCATACCCATTCAATATCTTAAAAACTTAAATCTGATCTCCTCTTAACCTCCTTGTCTCTAGAGTTGTTAAACCACATTCTTTCAAGCGTTCTTCATAACTAAGGTCTCTCAGTTCTGGAATTATTTTAGTTGCTCTCCTTTGTATGCGTTCAAGCATATCTATATCCTTCTTACGATATGGTCTCCATGCTTGTATACAGTATTCTAAATGAGGTCTAACTATTGCTTTATAAAGAGGTATAATTAACTTTTTTCCCTTGTATGTTATGTTTCTTCTAATCAATCCAAGAATTTGATTACCCTTTGAAGCTGCAATACCACACTGCTCTGAAACTTTCATATCAGGGCTTATTGTAACTCCTAAATCCTTTTCTTTTACAGTAGTACCCAGAACAGTATTTCCCATTTTATAGTTTACATTCAAGTTCCTATGTCCTGTATGTAGGCATTTACATTTCCCAAAATTGAACAACATCTGCCATTTCTCAGACCATTTCACTAATCTGTCTAGATCGTTTTGTAAATGTTGTTTATCACCATCAGTATTAACCTTTCTAAACAGTTTTGTGTCATCCGCAAATTTCAGTACGTTACTTGTTATACTGTTGTCAAAGTCATTGATATAAATTAAGAATAATATAGGTCCTAATACTGATCCTTGAGGTACCCCACTCAAAACCGATTTCCAATTTGAAACTTCTCCATCTACTACAACTCGTTGTCTTCTGTCAGTCAGCCATTGTTCTATCCAGTCAGTTATGCTATCCCCGATACCATGGGCTTTTAATTTAAGTAGTAATCTTTGATGTGGCACTTTGTCAAAAGCTTTCTGAAAATCTAAGTAGATAATATCTACTGGCGATCCCACGTCTATCCACTTAGTGATTTCTTCCAAAAAACATAACATATTTGTTAAGCATGACCTCGCTTTAAGGAATCCATGTTGAGATGAATTTAATAATTTATGCTTAACGAGGAATTCCACCATATGGTCTTTAATTAACCTTTCTAATAATTTACAAATCACTGACGTTAAACTCACTGGTCTGTAATTCTCTGACTTATTTCTCGAACCCTTTTTAAATAATGGTATGATGTTTGCTTCTTTCCATTCAAACGGAACAACTCCCTCTTTTAATGACAAGTTGAATACTCTTGCAAGTGGTATACTGATTTGTTCTACTGTTTCCATTAGTAATTTTGGAGGAATCCCATCCACTCCTGGTGATTTGTTATCCTTCATTGCCTTTATTTTCTTAGCTACCAATTCTGGAGTTACAACTAACGGACCTAAATAGTCAGATTTAGCCCCCTGAAATTTAGCATCAGCAACTGGTAATGAACTAATATCTTCTTTGGTAAACACTGAACTGAAGTAACCATTTAGGTCTTCCGCCATTAAAAACCCCTGTGATATTATATTTCCAGCACTGTCTTCTAGAGGTCCAACCTTGTCTTGTACGTTTTGTTTACTCCTGACATATGCATAAAAACTCTTGCTGTCATTTTTTATGTTACATGCTAGTTTTTGCTCATAGCTTCTTTTAGATTGTCTGATTTCAGTTGTAGCTGCATTAAGTGCCTCTTTGTATTTTGCATAGTCTTCGTCCTTTCTGGTACGCCTATAAACCCTCCACATAGTTTGTTTTAGCATTATTTTTCTAATAGCCTCTTTTGACAAGTGTTTCTTTCTACACCATTTTCCTTGTTTTTGGAAGGGAACAAATTTATCGATGATACTCTCAATTTCATATTTTAGAATATTCCAACATTCAATTGCGGTCTTATTCATCAGCATGTTATTCCAATCTAGCTTTGCTAAGTATTTTCTCATATCTTTGTAGTTACCTTTGTGGAAGTTTCTCTTGTACGTTTTCTTATTTTTACTTTCTGATTTTACATTGATGTCAAAATGTATTTGATTATGGTCACTATTACCCAATGGTTCAAATATTTTTACATTGTCCACTAATTCTTTTTGTGATGACAAAACTATATCTAATACATTTTCTCCCCTGGTTGGTTCTAGTACGTGCTGAGTAAGAAAGCTATCCTGGATTAAAAATAGAAATTGTTGGTCCTCAATCCCTGTGCTCTCTAGAGAATTCCATTGTATGTGTCCATGGTTAAAATCTCCCATTATGATACATTCCCCTTTACTAACTTCCTTTATAGCGTTTTTTATTTTTGTGTTGTCCTCTTCGTTTATGTTTGGACTTCGGTAAACTAATCCAATAGTTAATTTTGAATTTCCTGAAACAATTTTGCACCAAACAGCTTCATCGCAATCTGCTTCCCTTTCTAGTTTTATTTCATAAGCCTGAATAGATTCTTTAACATATAAAATAACTCCCCCGCCCCTTCTTCCTATTCGATCGTTCCTAAACATTACATATCCTGTCAGTCCTAATTCAGCATCTGTTATACCTATGTTGGCCCATGATTCAGTTATACCAATTATGTGAGGGTCAATATCTTCTACCATAATGTTTAATTCGTTTTTCTTATTTACTATGCTCCTTGCATTTAAACATACGCATCTATAACCTTTTATAGAGTTTTTCAAAGAATTTTTCCTTCCTAAAATATTTGTCATTGTACCCAAGTCACTATCTACTGCTGCTGAAAGTTTGTCCGCGAATACTGCCGCCCCCTTTCCACTTAAATGAAGCCCATCCTTCATGTACATATCAGCCCTCCCAACAAAACTTCCCCATAAATCCACAAATCCAACTTCCTCTTCCCTACATAACTTCTGGACTAACATGTTAATTGCCATCCCCCGACAATTTCGATATTTGTGACCCCTCCTGCCCATTACAGGTAAAATCCCTGACAGTATTACCTGCTCAACCCGCGTCTGTTTTAGTGTTCTGACCAACTGCCTATATTTCCTAACTATGGCAGTTGTACCCTCCCTCTCTACGTTATTTGTCCCTACGTGTACTAAAACAGATCCACCCTTACCCGAGCCTACGATGTTTTTACCCTCTCAGTTATCGCCTCTATTTTGGCTCCAGGCAAGCAGACCACCACATCATCTCCCTTGTTTAAGACTCTGTCGGTCTTCCTAACTATCGAATCCTCCACAAACACCCTCGCTCTCTTCCTCACCCCCTCTATCACTGCTGCAGAATAACTCTTCCGTTCGATCCCCTCCATCACATTCTGTCCTGACCCCTTCCCTCCTGTCACCTTCGCTCCTGTCTCCCCCACTTCCCACTCCTTTGCTCTTGTCTCTCCCACTTCCCTCTCCTTCACTCCGGTTGTTTTCCCTCCCGTCTCCCCCACTCCCTTCTCCTTCCCTCCTGTCTCCCCCACTCCCTTCTCCTTCCCTCCTGTCTCCCCTACTCCCCTCACCTTCGCTCCGGTTGTCTTCCCTCCCGTTCCTTTCCTTCCCGTCTCCTTACATCCTGTCTCCCTACGACCTGTCACCTTCCCTCCTCTCAGCTTCCTCCCAGGCTGCGGTGAGCTCTCCCTAGCATCTCTTGTGTCTTTCCCCACTTTATCATCTACTGTTCCCCCAACAGAACTACTGGCACAACCCCCCTGTTCCCTTCCCACCATTGCCACAACGAGCAGCCTCAGCTCTTCCAACTCCACCTCTAGTTCCTTCATCTTCGTACATCCCCTACACTCAAAACTAAAACTATCTGCCTGGACCTCAGCCCAGGACTTCTCGCACCCAGACTTGATGAAGTCCACCCAGTTACTGCAGGAGGGGGTTGGCAGGAGAGAGGGGGTTGGCAGGAGAGAGAGGGTTAGCAGGAAGGAGGGGGTTGGCAGGAGAGAGGGGGTTGGCAGGAGAGAGAGGGTTAGCAGGAAGGAGGGGGTTGGCAGGAGAGAGAGGGTTAGCAGGAAGGAGGGGGTTGGCAGGAGAGAGGGGGTTGGCAGGAGAGGGGGTTGGCAGGAGAGAGAGGATTAGCAGGAAGGAGGGGGTTGGCAGGAGAGAGGGGGTTGGCAGGAGAGAGGGGGTTAGCAGGAAGGAGGGGGTTGGCAGGAGAGAGAGGTTTAGCAGGAAGGAGGGGGTTGGCAGGAGAGAGGGGGTTGGCAGGAGAGAGAGGGTTAGCAGGAAGGAGGGGGTTGGCAGGAGAGAGGGGGTTGGCAGGAGAGAGGGGGTTAGCAGGAAGGAGGGGGTTGGCAGGAGAGAGAGGGTTAGCAGGAAGGAGGGGTTGGCAGGAGAGGGGGGGTTGGCAGGAGAGGGGGGGTTAGCAGGAAGGAGGGGGTTGGCAGGAAGGAGGGAGTGGGCAGGAGAGAGGGGGCTGGCAGTAGAGAGGGGGTTAGCAGGAGAGAGAGGGTTAGCAGGAAGGAGGGGGTTGGCAGGAGAGAGGGGGTTGGCAGGAGAGAGGGGGTTAGCAGGAAGGAGGGGGTTGGCAGGAGAGAGAGGGTTAGTAGGAAGGAGGGGGTTGGCATGAGAGACGGGTTGGCAGGAAGGAGGGGGTTGGCAGGAGAGAGAGGGTTAGCAGGAAGGAGGGGGTTGGCAGGAGAGAGGTAGTTAGCAGGAGGGAGGGGGTTGGCAGGAGGGAGGAGGTTAGCAGGAAGGAAGGTGTTAGCAGGAGGGAGGGGGTTGATAGGAGGGAGGGGTTAGCAGGAGTGAGGGGGTTAGCAGGAGGTAGGGAGTTAGCAGCTGTTTTGCTTAACGTCGTATATATCGATGTATTTTCCAAAAAAATTATGTTTATTTTCTTATCACAGTTCATTGTTCACTTTGAGCGCTTGTAGGCAGGTTTTGTGCTATGACGCCTGAATATGACCGTTCTGTGAAAAGTTGCAGCACAAAGGCCAAGGACATGTTCACGGGTTGCCACGAGTCTATGTATTTCAGTTTGAGTCAATGTATTGAGAGTGAGGGGTCTGAGATTAAATGACGTCAGTCTCATGTAGTTATATACCAAGGTTGGGAGATCTTCCCTCTGTTCCTCCCAAGTATATAGGTAGAAATTTTTTTATTTGCCAGAAACATGGAAAATGGGATGTTATTTTTTTGCAAGAAAACCCACACAGTTCCTCGTTACCTTTTTTTAATGCACAGCTGTCCAGTGAAATTGCTACTTTTCTGTTGACATCTACAACCCGGTAAAAATCTTTATAAATTATGTGCACTATTGATGTGATATTCCTTGAAAAAAAAATTAAAAAAGTTTTTGAAGAATACCAAGTTTAACCATTACAAAGATAAAAAATGTTTAGCCATATTTCTCTAGCATTCAAGAATACAAATTTTTTTAATAACTTGTAGTGATTTATATAGCAACATAATCTGTGTGTGTCCTGTTTGCATTGGAAGACTCGTTGCAGGCCGCACTTTGACCTGCTCAAGAAAACTGACAAGTTACTGCGGGAACTGAAGCACTTGGACAATCAGAAATGGTGAGGAGAAGTTCTTCGATAAAGCTTGTTAAGACACCCAACTACGAGTAGGGACCATATTAGTCAAAGCAAAGCCTGGCAGAAATGTTTTACCGTGTCACGGAGTCTTCAGGTAATTGTTTGAAGTGTTGGGAAAATACTGCAATTTTGGTTAACGTTTAGGGGGTTTATTTAGTAATATTATCAGCGAATAAAGGTGTTTGTCAGCAAGCGAGAGTTTGTCAGCAAGCAGTAAGTTTTAGTGTTATGAAAAGATAATAAAGAGAAAGGTTTTACTGTTGTGTGAATGTTTGGGGCCTTTGAAAATAAGTCATTAAAATCTTTGATATAGTAAGTGATTTTTGTCAGGAAATCTTTTTTAATTTTATTGGGGGAAGTAAAAAGTAAATTATTTGCTGCTGATTCCCAAAAATGATTGTCTGCATCAGGTAAAATACGGTGTTTCTATGAGCGTGTGTCAGCTAGTCTGCCTGTACCAGTCACTGTGTTTGTGCTTGCAGTCGAGAGACCCACAAGGTGGCTGTCATCTATGTAGCTGCAGGTCAGGAAGACAAACAGAGCATTCTCATGAACACGGGCGGCAGCAAGGCTTATGAAGACTTTGTCGCAGGCCTCGGCTGGGAGGTATTCAACATATCATATCTAGTATTAGTTGTTAAAACCTGCATCGTCATACCATATCGTACCATATCATGCTTAAAGGTCCCTCCTCAATTACATTTTTTTGGTCGTCTCGTTTCAAATTCATTTTGCGAAACTATTAAATTAACTAAAAAAAACTATTAAATTATTTAATGCTTGATCCAGCATTTATTGAAGTGAAAATAGAAACGCTGAAAACTCAAATTTCGCCCTTGGTGAAATTTCATAACTTTGTGGGAGGATGGAGGAAGTCACACCCATGATCAGTTTTGCAAGGTTCATTTATGTTGAGAGTGTTTATGAGTCAATTGATTTCAAAAGGTTAGAGAAAGTCGAGCCATGGGCAGAATATTCTGTAATTTGTCGCTAAGTAGGAGAAAGTCCAGCTATTTCATAGATGTATCCTGACTTGTGAAAGTAAAACATTAAAGATGGTGATACCATTTCAGCAATCAATGTTGTTATGCTAAAAATATTCCCTATGAAGACAGGGCTTCACGTCTGAAAACAACAGGCGAGCGATAAATCGCTCACCTAAATATGCCAAATTAATTTAGGCGAGCGATTTGTTAGTTGTTTTTTTTACAGTGTGGTAGCGCCACCATTTCCCATTCGGATTCAGTCGTTGTCGCCATGAAATTTTAATTGGTACTTGCTGGGGCTATGACTTTTGTACAATGAAATAAATGCTTGCTTTAGTAAACCCCATTCATTGCAATTGGTGAAACGGTTTTGAATTGCAACACGTCATCGATCACCATAGGCGTAGCCTAGGCAAGGCCAGTGCAGTAGCAGTGTGCTGTGTCCATGCCCCATGGCAGTGACCACGATGCGGCACTGCCACTGGTGTGCGACTTCGCTTAGGCAGTTTGAAAATTGCAATTGAGATTCACAAATACGCCATGTATAAGAATTAAATGTATAGTCATAAATGCAGCTTAGTAGGAACACCAATATAAACTGGGGTAAAATGGCATACTTCCATTGCATCATAATGCCAAACGCACAACTGAAACTCGGTGCGCAAAAATGTGAATTCGTCATCCGCACATGAAACAGTGAATCGATGTTAAATGGTACTGGAGGTGTGAGTCGTGAATTTATGTGTTCAGAGCGGTTGAAAGACGAAGTGGAACAATTATTAAAATTGTCGTTTTCAATGTTTAATCAACTTTACTCTCCTTGTCAACTCATATGCGTGTTCGGTAGCTCAGATCCAGGTTATTATTTTCGATTTCCATTACAGCCTAGTTGGTCAATCAGATCGTAACAAAATATTGTTGATTCCCTATCTATTCCATAACTGTACATGTATACATGTATTTTATTCAGTTCGACATACAACACTATGTGACATTTAAAGATAATACACATTGACGCTGGTCCACTCATTTGATAACTTTATAAACCGCGCGGCCAGCACATCGTAGCTTCAATGGCGTTTTTGCAATCTTGGTGCAGCGGGCTGCGATCGCCATCCCCGGTGACAGATGATACGTGAACTCTGACTATTGGAGTCCGAACACTTCGTTATAAAAAGAGTAGACTTTCATTTCCTAGTGAATCTAATACTCAAGAAACTCCTTGTCAAGACGAACACTTGCAGGCAGCGAGCGATTTTAGCAATAAGGCAGTTCTTAAATGACATCATTTGATTTTACCCCTTGCCCGCTGATTGGCTAGAGTCTTTTTGGGAATCCCCGTGTGGACATTCGTGAGGGAAAATGGCTTCAAACATAATGGATAGCGTTGTTGAATTGACCGTGAATGATGTGCCTGGTGCAGCGTAGTGACATCGAAAAGCATAGCGCTCTGCAGTTACGCCGATGGTTAGAGTGTCGAGGAATGAAAAGATCCGGAACGAAGTCGCTTTTGTTGGAGAGGTATGCATGTGTTTTATACGCCTATCCATCATGATGTAATGAATTATCGCTCTGTCCTAATAATGCTTATATGACTACTTTTTTGTAACCGCGCCGTGTCAACTTGTGGATTTTAGTTAAATTTGTCTGATATTCAGTAAAATAGTGAGCCACGTTACATAAACATCAAAGTATAACGTGTGGAAACTTACAATAATAATAGTGCAGCTGTCAGTGCCCATGCCATGGACAACTAGGCTGGGCTAGGGTCATACATGTTGTGCATGTGGCCTTGTTTAGGCTACTCGGGAATTGTGTCTATATGTCAAAGTAATATGTCTATGAAACATTACTATTATGTAGCTGATACCTAGAAGCAGACAAAATAATGAAACTTAGCTAGAACATTTTGTTATGATGATGGTATTATTATTATATAAGCAATACATGTTTTTGTTTTTAGATGTCGAGCTGTCATTGCTGCTGACAAGCAGCATATTATCGACCCCTCTGTGGATGGTGGAAAGTGGCATGATATTGTCATGAAATGTCACAGAGACGAGCAACCGAACCAACCCAGTCCCCCAACACCGCCGACTGTTGGATGGCAGAAGTTCCCTGGTGCCGTTGTACCACCGAACTTCAACAAAGGCCACATCTACCACTATCTAGTGGAAACACTGCAGGCGGCCAACTTTGACGATGGTGACTCTGACATTGACCCTGATTCTCCGTCGGACACGTTCACCTCTAAACCGCTCCATAGAGGTGAACTGTACTACACCAGCGGTCATGTAACTGATGTGAAAGATGTCCGCAGTGAGAATGCATACTTTGTCATGGCTGAAGTGTTTGCCAGCATGAAGAAGGTGGCTTACACTGTGACAGTTACACTGAGCACGAACAGTGGTTTTGTAACCAATGCAACATGCCAGTGTAAGTGTGCGGCCCTTGGCAGATGTAGCCATGTGGGTGGACTGCTCCATGCAGTTCTGGACCATGCCAGTCATGGGGACGATGTGTGCACGTCTCAGCTCTGCCAGTGGAATGTGGGCAAACGCAAGGACAAGAATCCGGGCAAGGTCACTGACATTAGTTACTCTGGTGCATCGAGCAAACGTCAGACCGATGGGGTAATCTTGTATGACCCACGTCCGTCATCAATGCGCGAGGCCAGAGCTACTGCTGCTACTGACTTTGTCCTTGATCTACAGTCAGTTCCCCTACCAGGCCCATCCTCTTGGGAAACTTTACTTCCCATAATATATGAGGACTTTGTTCTCAGTGAAACCGAGTCGAGTATTATCAAACAGCAGGTAAATGCCATGTGTGACCTCCTGACCCCATCCAGCCATGCACCTGTACTACTCACCTGTGAGCAAGATACAGCCAGGTGGGCAAACGAGAGGCGAGTCAGAGTAACTGCATCAAATGCAAAAGTTATATGTGTAGCGAAGTCTGACGCTAGGAGGGGGAATCTGTTGAAAGGGCAGTTGTGGGGGGAGTCTGTATCAACGCTTGCTATGACATACGGCCATAAACATGAGTCGGTTGCTAGGAAAGAGTTTGCCAGTAGGTTTTTTAGCAAGGGGCTAAAATGTGTGGAAACTGGCATGTGGATCAATGGTCAGTACCCTGGTGTTGGGGCGTCACCCGATGGCTTGCTTTTTGATCCACATACCAGTAGTCATGGCATTTTAGAAATTAAATGCCCCATGTCTTTAAAGAGTTGCACCCTGTGATTTCATAGATCATTTTTCTGATAAACAGGTGAAGGCATTTTGCCTGCAGAAAAATGCAGATGGTTTGGCCTTAAAAAAGAACCATGCATATTATTATCAAGTGCAGCTTCAGATGGGAGTTTGTGAGGTTCAGTGGGGCTACTTTGTGGTTTGGACTCCACTCGGTCTTTACACAGAAAAGATTGTCTTTGATGCTACGTTTTTTTCTGCCATTGTTGTGAAACTTACCCACTTTCATTGTCATTATCTCCTGCCAGCATTTTTCTTGATGAAATTACCCCGTAGACTTCCATTTGCATCTGTGTAATGCATCGGTAAAATATGCCATGGTTTTTCCATTAAAGCATATACCAGTGTATAAATATTGAAGTGTACACTGGCTGTTATTCTTAAGTTCTCAATTGTACTGTCTACTTTGGTAGAGCTAATTTGCTCACACACAAAATGGCAAAAAGTGATGGACATTATACCATGTTAACTTGATTTAATGTACACATCAGCAGATGTGATAATTATAATGTCATATATTGCTATATAAAATATGCCATGGTTTTACATTAAAGCATATACCGGTGTATATGTTACTACTGGTAGATTTTATTTCTCAGTTGTATTTTCTAATTTGGTGCAGTGCAAGCCTAATGGCATGTACAGTTGCTGCTGCTGTTCCTTGTCTTGTGTCGCCTGCTGCTGTTCCTCGAGTGCGCTCTTCAACTTTGTGTTTTCTCGTTGAAGAATAATGTTCTGCAGCTTGAGCTCTAGAACCAAAGAGTCTGGTTCAGACTGAGTCCCTTCATCGACTGTCTCAGTCCCTGTAGACACAGGCCTGTCATGCTGCGACTCATAGTCCGATGGTGGCATACAAGTAGAACTGTCTCAGTCCCTGTAGACACAGGCCTGTCATGCTGCGGCTCATAGTCCGATGGTGGCATACAAGTAGAACTGTCTCAGTCCCTGTAGACACAGGCCTGTCATGCTGCGGCTCATAGTCCGATGGTGGCATACAAGTAGAACTGTCTCGGTCCCTGTAGACACAGGCCTGTCATGCTGCGGCTCATAGTCCGATGGTGGCATACAAGTAGAACTGTCAGCTGGAACCAGACATACACACTAGTTATAGAATAAATCATTTTGTTATAAAAGAAAGAGAAGTTTAGTTGCTGATTTTAACAACTGGAATATAGAGGGGGGAGGAGAGAAGGTAGTTGGTAGTAGACTTGACTTACAATTAGAAGTAGGACTTCTTCACTCTATGTTAGTGTTAGGTAACTTAGGTTAATAGAACAAATATACAATTGTGTCATCACTTTTTTAACAACTTCTGGCTTACAAATTTTAAGATTGGCCAACCGTTTTTTAATGCGCCCCTGACATTAGTTTCTGAGGATTTAGGCACAAATGCAGTGTTCTTAGTGCATACCTGTGTCATCTGGGCGGGTGGTAGCGAGACCAAGGAGAACGGTGGCAGCTTCATTTTCTGTGAATGCAGCTCGCAGTTTTCTCGGTTTAAGTAGGTTGCATCGAGGAGTCGGCAGTTTTCTTTTCCGTGATGACTTTTCATTCTGTAACAGTTTAGCACACTGTTAATAATTAAATTGCAGTACTATAATAACAATATTACTGCCAAAATAAATAATGAGGCTAAAGGCCCGTAGTGTATGCAATGCCTATAGGCTACACTATAGTACACCTGTATAGGCTATGCCTATGGCCAATGATGTAGGCTACATAGACTAGTATATGCTATGCCATGGCAAACATCTGACTGTAAATAAATAATGTTTTTATTAATAGGCATAGTAAAATATACATTGTTATATAATGCCTCTTAGATATGGTGTCGTTCACTTGACACAGGATACACACATTTCAAAGAATGACACTGTCAGCGCGTGTATTGACAGACAATACAATAATGAATAGGGGCAGTCAGACCTGTGCCCACATTACGTAAGTAGCTGATCAATGAGACACTAACCTCAGCAGGAGTTGCAGTTGCAATCACAGGGTCGGGATGGTCGGTGGTGGGGCCCTGGCCTCCAACAAAATGCAGAGAACATATGGCAAGGGTGAAGCCTTCCCGTCTACATGCGTTGGACCATCGTTCGGCTTCCGCGCGACACAAATGCGGTTTCGGAAATCAAATGAAAAATACATTTTTCATCCGATCTGTCTCGGTGTAACAGGAATCACTTTTACAGACTCCATAGCAGCAGTGCTTCGTCGTTACCATGTTAGAAGATTAAATCTATATTATAAAGCTATAAAAGTCGAAAAATCTGTATTTATGCAATCAACAACACAACACAGATATAGAGATATGAAAAGGCCAAATGAATGACGTTTATTGTGGGGATTAAGGGTAAGCCCACTTTCAAAGAAATGTAAAACAAAGAAATGTGGGCTCCACAACCCAACGCCAGGCTGACTACGCCCCATGCGAGCCTCCTGGACGTCGGGTTCAATAGAGCCCACATTTCACCACAAAGCAGTAGCAGTATTCCTAGAACAAATAAAAGAAACAATGGCATTACTATTGTTATGGAACACCCTTAAACCAAATAGCATAATGCCCTACCTGCTATCACGCAGTCTATGAATACAACTACCTGCTTAAAAATACACTAGCTCTAACTGGAATAACTACAAAGGTGGGGCCAATTCGCTACACGAACAGTTCTAAAATCCAAGGTGGAAGGGAAGCGAGCTGCGTCCCAGCGTTAAAACCCGTGAACACTTGTGAGAAAGCCAAAACTCCCATGTCCACTATCGCAATCAAAAAATGGGAAAGCTTGGAGACATGAACACCCCACTTCCACCAAAGATGTACAATTGCTGCTAACAAGTAAACATACAACAGGGAGAAACACGGGGAGGAGGGTGGGACAAATTTTCAAAGCGCATCCACTCCGTATGCTTTCACAAAACGAAGTGGCTAGTCCAAGTTTGAAATCTGTAGCGTCGCGCAGCTGGTGCGTGCTGATTGGTTCAAAATATGGAGGCAGCAAAGTGGGTCACCCAGCTCTGCTGGATTAGCATAATAGAATAAATTAGCAATGGACCAATCATTAATTGTATGTGGTGTTGCTCGCACAAAAACCTATATGCAACATTGGCTGTGCCAATGTTGCATATTCCCATTTATGCAATCAACAACACAACACAGATATAGAGATATGAAAAGGCCAAATGAATGACGTTTATTGTGGGGATTAAGGGTAAGCCCACTTTCAAAGAAATGTAAAACAAAGAAATGTGGGCTCCACAACCCAACGCCAGGCTGACTACGCCCCATGCGAGCCTCCTGGACGTCGGGTTCAATAGAGCCCACATTTCACCACAAAGCAGTAGCAGTATTCCTAGAACAAATAAAAGATTATGCAGAGAGTAAACCAGCACAAGATGCGTATAAACACTTGTCAAAATGGCTGTGTTGTCCGCATGGCTGCAGGGCTTTCCCGAAATCAAACCGAGGCGGCTATAAATAGTAAATCCGGCTAATCGCGAACTGCCTTATTGACGTGAGCGATAAATCGCTCCCTAGATTATTAATTTGCGTGAACGATAGGGAGTGAGAGCGATCGCTCGCCTAAAAAATTATGCCCTGTGAAGATTTTCGCTGTGGAAAATCAAACAGTTTTAGAATTTAGTATTTTATAGGCCTTTTATGACATTTCGTAGAAACATTGTACCAAACCAGATTATAAAGCATAAAGTTGAAGCTGAAATAATTCATCCTAAAAATGTTTCTTGTGAAATTTAGCTCATGGTATAATTTGCCATTTCTCCACTAGGTGTCGCTAGAGAGCCACACTGGCTTCATGGGTGGTCTACAACACAACGGGACAACTGGTTTGACTGCTCCGTACTACGCCACAGCCACGGTGGAGGTCATCTACCATGTGTCCACTCGCATGCCGGCCGACTGCCCTGGCGGCAGTAATGTCAAGGTATGGGACAGTTACCATAAGATGTCACCATTGCTCTGGAATGTCAGATTTCTGCCCTTGTCCTTCCTTTACATGGTTCCAATATATTATTTGTATATTTTGTACACCACAACTTATATTTATATTTGTTGTATATTGTTTTTTTTTTATACTAATATTTTTTATTTGATGCACAGTGCATTGATCCACATAGTGGGATTTAGTGCTGTATCGATGTGGTATTATTATTTACATTTAACTTCTTTGAAAACATTAAGTCCACATACTGCCATTTCGAAATTTGGGCAATTTTGTCTACCCCACATTGCCTCTATCTTTCGGAAAGGACACTAAAAGCCATTGGTCCCTTCTACAGGGTGTCTATGCCAGGTGAAATAAAAGATCCCTATAAATGTGTAACCTGCTGTGAACTCTATCTGTCAACCACACGAGTCCTCAGTTAATTCTGCCAAATACCTCGCGTTAGGACACAGTTGAATGATTGAATTAATGTGTGACCCCCTACAGTTACGCCACTTGGGGAATGACGAAGTACAGATCATCTGGTCGGACCACACACGTAGCTACCGGCGAGGGATCATCCCGACGGAGTTTGGCGATGTGCTCATCATCATATACCCCCTACATAATGGACTCTTCCGAATTGAGATCAACCGTATACCAGGGGTGAGAATTCAGATGATACGTAGCTGTGAAGCCTGAAATTACATACCCTAACCAATGTAGTTCCCTTCAATTTCTCTAATGAACAAACCATTGTGAACAGTTATTCTGTGATATTTTGCTGCGGCTGTAGAAATCTTATCTACGTCTAGAAATAATTCTCGTTTAATGCGAAATGACAGGGGATATGATCTAACCGTCTTGAACATAGCCATTTGTAGGAAGGTGTTGCACAATACAGTGGTGTTAATTACAAGTGTAATCACACTCTCGTGTCATTCAATATGTACAGAAGTCACATGTACAGAACACCGCAAAACACTGTGTAGTGTCAATTCCATGTAGAAAAAAGTTCACACAGAATAAACAGAAGTGTCAAATTGCCACCTAAGATGTGACTATGTATGCAATCAAGGTCCTGTAGAATGGTTTGTATTGCATTACACCTGTATGTGAAATGTTACCTGCAAAACCAACCTCCTGTGTTAAATGATACAGTCGAACGAGGAAGTTTGGGGATGGTTGCAGACAGTGCATCTGTTTTAAATGTCACGATTCCATGGTGCAAATGTGGCAGAAATCCTGATTGAGCTTTTGTGTTGTTTTTGAGTTGCTGCCATGTCACACTGTTACTTTAGAGACAGAACATCCAGTGCACACTGCCATGTCACACTGTTACTTCAGAGACAGAACATCCAGTGCGCACTGCCATGTCACACTGTTACTTTAGAGACACAACATCCAGTGCGCACTGCCATGTCACACTGTTACTTCAGAGACAGAACATCCAGTGCGCACTGCCATGTCACACTGTTACTTTAGAGACAGAACATCCAGTGCGCACTACCATGTCACACTGTTACTTTAGAGACAGAACATCCAGTGCGCACTGCCATGTCACACTGTTACTTTATAGAGACAGAACATCCAGTGCACATTGCCATGTCACACTGTTACTTTAGAGACAGAACATCCAGTGCGCACTGCCATGTCACACTGTTACTTTATAGAGACTGAACATCCAGTGCACACTGCCATGTCACACTGTTACTTTAGAGACAGAACATCCAGTGCACACTGCCATGTCACACTGTTACTTTAGAGACAGAACATCCAGTGCGCACTGCCATGTCACACTGTTACTTTATAGAGACAGAACATCCAGTGCACACTGCCATGTCACACTGTTACTTTAGAGACAGAACATCCAGTGCACACTGCCATGTCACACTGTTACTTTATAGAGACACAACATCCAGTGCCCACTGCCATGTCACACTGTTACTTTAGAGACAGAACATCCAGTGCGCACTGCCATGTCACACTGTTACTTTTAGAGACAGAACATCCAGTGCACACTGCCATGTCACACTGTTACTTTATAGAGACAGAACATCCAGTGCCCACTGCCATGTCACACTGTTACTTTAGAGACAGAACACATACATGTTAAGCCTCCCGCATTCGCCGGGAGACTCCTGGAAATCCACCAAATCTCCCGATCTCCTGGAAAGGAGAACCAATCTCCTGGATTTTTAGTTAAACCAAAGCAAGTTTTTTTTCTATGTTATTTCCGAACTCGGCATGGCCTAAGTAGGTTTTATTTCTGGCTGACTCGAGTATGTTTTTCTGGATCAACAGAAAATGGTCAATACCGGTTCTGATTAGCCATTTTCTGTAACGTGCTCGGGCTTGCAACATAATCACGACGTATATCTTGCGCTCGGTCTCGGCAAACGTGTCTAGGCTTGCCGCCTTATACCGTTTTCGATTGGCTGTTTTCCCCATGTGTTCTGTGCACCAAGTGTTATAAAGCGTCTGATTCGATGTTTGTTGCACGGAAACAATAGTATGGCAAAGCGCGGGTCTGATTTGCCATGCACTAGTTCAGCGAAGAAGAAAAAATGCGCTGCAAAATACAAGCCGGAATGGGCGACTGACTTGCAGTTTATATGCCACAGTGACAAGGGACCGATGTTTGCATACTGTAGAGTGTGCAATACACACATAAACGTAGCGCACGGTGGCAAGAGCGACATTGTTCGCCATGCAAGTTCGGCCAGTCACTCTACGTTGCACTCCTCGCACGTTCTCTGTGATCGCCCACAGTAACGCCGACAGCGAGCGTGTGTTCATGATGTGTCGAAAGATCGACTCTGACTCTCGGTCGCAGCTCGGCAACGACACCCTGCGTGCGCTGCTGTGATGCAAAATCGACACAGATGTTTCTTGCTATTCTTTTGTGCCAGAGAAGGATCTTCTCAAGTCGGCCAAGGTTGCGACATGGGATTATGTGAAGGATCACCAGTAAATGTGTAGGCCTTTGTCTGTTGTGCATGCTCTGTGGGATCGACATGGACGTTATTCTTTTCTGGTAGATTTGTGATATATGTGTGAGGGTTCTCATAAATTACAGGCGTGTGCCTGTCATGCTTGGTAAAGTCACCCTGCTCTATGTGAGATCGACATGAGTGTTACTCTTCTAAATCAGATGTCTAGATCTGATGAGTTATTTGTGAATGTATATATATAATGTGCTTTTGTATCATATACAAACTGTTGGTGATTGGTGATAATAAAACATAGTTGTTACTGTCATGGAAAGTATTCTTTTTATAATATTTTGTTCTCTTAGACCCTCTGATTTACATACAAGTTCCTGATTTTTTTCGAGACTACCCAATTTACGCATAAATCCCCGATTTTCTGAGACCTTCTGATTTACATATAAATCCCCATTTTTCCGAGACCCTCCGATTTATGTATAAATCTCCTGGATTGGCATTTCTGAAACTTAACAGTGTACACTGCCATGTCACACTGTTACTTTAGAGACAGAACATCCAGTGCGCACTGCCTTGTCACACTATTACTTTATAGGGACAGAACATCCAGTGCGCACTGCCATGTCACACTGTTACTTTATAGAGACAGAACATCCAGTGCGCACTGCCATGTCACACTATTACTTTATAGAGACAGAACATCCAGTGCGCACTGCCATGTCACTCTGTTACTTTATAGAAACAGCAGTTCCCTTTGTATTATCCTACGGTTTTGTGAGGTATTTCTTAATAAGCAGCAACTATCAAGTGGTTGATGTCAACATGAATTTTTTTAAATCAAGAATATAACTATTCGCTTTCTATGAAATTTGCTGTCTCATGTTGTTTTGTTTTTTTATTCAGGTGCCGTTCTTTGGGCCCCTCTTTGACGGTGCAATCGTTGATGACAGCATCCTTCCCGGCCTGGTACGAGCCACTGCCTTGAACGCTAGTCAGATTCTGCGCTCACTCAAACCGTTCTACAAGCCTTTGTATCCTTTCATGTGCAACCATTTCAGTCACCAGGTGGAGCAACATGGACAAAATTGGGTTGACGAAATGCTCAATAGGTGGCATGCCAGTGTCTTCTCGCAGTCGCTCATCTGTGACATTAATTCTTGGAGGTGATTTAAGTATGAATCTGAAATGATATGTTCAAACTTAGTTTGGCTCTGTTGATAAGATTGCATCATAATTGATCAACACCGTTCAAATATACCACCATAAAATAAATTGAGATTTGTAATGCTGTAAAAATGCAGTGGTTCAAAAATAGTAGAACATTTCTCTCCCACAAATGTGTGGAATCACACTTGCAGAATGCTAGTAGGGGGCAGCACTGTTTCACCAGTGCACCACAGTGTTTAGATTTGACTTCACACTTGATTTGTATAATATGCTGTAATATGTCCAGGGTTATTTATAAGACCATTAACAAAAATAAAATTGAATAAAGTGCGAATAAAATACAGGTAGGCATCAGCAGTATATGCAATTATTGGGGTGAGCTTGCCCTGTTGTCACGATGTAGCCATTAGACGAACAACCTGAAATATTGCCCGTCCGTCTGCCTGGTGTCCGTTTTTGGCACAAACGGTGATCTAGATTTTGCAGTGTTTGTAGTTTGACCAGTGTCCACACCCAGCCTGCCACTAATTGCCCGGTTACAAGATGACCAGTCGAGCAGCAGACAACAGCCTGACATTATGTATCTTGTCTGTTGTGCTTCAAGTACATGGACGGCCCATGAGCACTCGCAGACAAACACTGCCCAGGACGGCCATGTCATTGTCGAGTGTCCATACATGGCCGTCAGCAGGCGTTAGTCTTTGTGCATCAGTCGCCATTTACGGATGATTAGCCACCGTCCTTTGTCTTGTCGAGGTGTTGTCGGACACCAGGTGATTTTTAGTGGTCTGCCAAGCTATTTGGAAGTGCCACTTGTCTGTAGGGAAACATCTGCCTAATGGGTAACGATAATGGCACGATTTCAGCGGCATTCCCAGACATGCACGCATCTCGAGAAAATGCACAGGAAATTGTTAAGCGTGTTTGTTTATTTGTAGCTGCTCATCGACTGCACCGTAGGCAACGACAGGGTGGAGAAGACTTTGGGGGAATTTTAAAGGGGTGAAACAACAGTCATATGGGGTGATAAAGTCAGTATTTTGTTAGTATTACCTGGTTAATTCGTGTTTACAATTATTATTACTTGGATGGAGTCAAGAGAGTAATTTGGTTAGAGCCAATAGCGTTTGTATTGGATACATGAACAGCTTAACCATAAATTATTGTAAACATTTGTGTAGGGATGGGACATTATAGTCATAAGTAAAATGTCTAGTTTACAGAAAATATTGCAAGATGCTTAGAGATTGGATTATACCCCAATGCTATTTGATATCCTTCACATTCTTAAAGTGCCAGATATAGTTGAATTAAAAACTGCTATTATTGTGTTAATTAAAGGTTTATAATAAAAAAATGCCAATTGTTTTTAGTTTTAAGCTGTTTTTGTAATCCAACAAAAATGTTAACTTATGCAAAATTGTTTGCTAATTTGTTGTCAGAATGTTTATATATTCAAAAAGAATCATACACTTTATATTTTGAATAGTAGTTATGTATGTTATGTTTGTTATGTATGTTATGTTTGTTATGTATGTTATGCTTAGCTATTTCTGATGGATGTAAATTTTATTAATGAAAAAATTTTCTTCAGAATTATGGCGGTTGACCCAATTTCCTGATAATATCCCACTGATTTGTCTCTTTTCCTTGAAAATAGTCAGACACTAGTGCATTCAATAGTAGTTTTTCTAGTTAATTGTCATTTTCTATTTTTAATTGTAAAAAGGAAAACAATATAAATATTGTACTATTTCTAGCCCTTTTTCAACATATTAAGTTATGTAATGTAATGTAGTAATGACATTACAGTTTCCATTGCTTCTGTTTGTTGAGGTAAATTAAGATTCTTGTTGTGGTGGTCAGTATGACAGGCAGGTGGGCTCCATCATTGCTCGCTGTGTCATAACCCCTGACCTTGGACCCCCCACCCCCTGTGAATCTATGTAATTGTGTGACATAATGCAGTGCAACACCGGGCCTGTGTGGGGGATAATTGATGTGGGAAAAATGGGAGGTGTGACTGTAATTTTCCATTTCCCAGGAGTACCTGTGGGCATGGGGGATGCTTTATGTGGGTAGATCACCCTCCCAGGGTGCTATAATGACAGCCAGGGGACAGGGGCACAGGGAGGTGTGGGGGTTAGTTAGAGAGGGTTCTTTGACTGTCCCTCTGTCCTGCAGTGAAACACTCTAGACAAAGTCTCTGGAGTGGCTGTTTGTTTGTGTTATTAGGAGTTCTGTGATGATGGGTGCCACTGAGCGGTGGGTACCACTGGGCGGTGGGTGCCACTGGGCAGTGGGAGCCACTGGGCGGTGGGTGCCACTGGGTGGTGGGTTGAGAAGTGGATTGAGTATTTCTGTGTTACAAAATAAACTAGCTATCTTGGTCCATACTGTTGAAAAGCACATATTTCCGTGTTCAATTTCATGCTATTGTTGTGTTACGTCCTTCAGGTGGAATGTAACCAGTTTCTTTCTGCTGTTCTTGTCAGTTGTGTTACTCCCATCCCTACCTTTCTGAAACGACCCCTTGAAAGAAACAGTGGCATGGGAAGCTGAAGTCAATCATCTTTTGTTGTGTTGTGATGAGTCTTGGTCATTTATAGAAATAATTGACCACCACGATTAATGTTGTTGTGTGGTCAGTGGCCTTTTGCGTCAGTGTTGACCACTCTGGTGGTCTAGGTTGGCCCGGTGACCCATGCCAGTAGCCAGATCTGTGCACGTGGGGGTGAGACCCACACAGTGGTTCCATACTGCTGCAGATTATCAACAAATCCATCCATAAATACATAATAATTATAGTGTGTACTACATAACATGATTTTATTATAAAGATGGTCTGTCTTTATACCATGAACACACTTAAATGAATTTAACCTGTGAGCAAGCTACTTGGTTCAACTCATTCCTGTGGTATTCCATTTAATTAGTTATAATACGCAGACTTGTTGACTCAAGTCATAAGGGCTGACTCGAATCGCCCATTTTCAATACTTTTTGACTTGGCATTAACAGGGATTTGACGTGACTTGATTTGGACTTGGAAGTCATTGACTTGAGACTTGACTTGTCTTGGACTTGGAAGTCATTGACTTGAGACTTGACTTGTCTTGGCAGTCAATGATTTGAGACTTGACTTGCCAGTTTGTGATTTTGTGTTGACCTATTCCTGGCTGTAGGTAAGATTCCTACTATTTCCTAGATCTGCCTTCACAGGAATCTTTGGTGGAATCCTGTTTCATGTCATAGAGGTCATGACTGTGTAAATGTGTTTTTATCATCAACACATTACATTTGTAGTAGCTTGTAACTTATTAATGGATTATCTGTGTGAGCAGTTGTCTGTGTAACGACCAGTGCATGTGCTATGGTCAGAGGCATCAGTCCACTTCCTCTTCACACCTCTGTGTTAGTCAAGCATACTGTGACTGGAGTATTGTCTGGCTCGGTGGATTGGAACCAACGGTGGGTTAGAGACAGAGACCACCACTCTTTTTGAGTCCACGACAGTTTACACATTTACCCCCTATGTGTGATCTTTTTCTTCCCCTGGCATAGACACCAGGTAGTGTTTTAGTGTCTTCTCAGAAAGACACCAGCAATGTGGGGTGAAATTGTCCCAAGTTGTGAAGCAGCAACAGGTGGACTCGAACCCGTCTCAGTTGACAGTCCGCTACTCTAGCCTTCGAACTACTGTGTCTCGGTCTCCGGGACACTAATAACATTACCGCTTTCAAGCGATCTCTTGAGACATTTTTATACAAACGAGAACACGCATAACTGCTTTGAATGTTGAAAGCGCCTTTGTAATTCTGTCAAATGTGTACCGTTGTTTTTATCATGTTTTATATTTTCCACACCAACCATTTTATATGGTGTTTTACATTTGTTGTTTTATTTATAAATATATATTTTGTTTGTAAGCCTACTTTGAATAATAGTTTGATGTCAAGCGCCAGAGAGCACGCAGTGAATATGGCGCTATATAAATTTTTTATTTTATTATGCATTGTGTTCAAAACTGTGCCAAATATAATTCATATAATTTTGTGTTTGCATGCATGTGTGCCAGAAGTACATGTTCAGTGTGTGTTTCGATATCGACCATTGAATGTTCCTTAACCGAGCATCCACAGCTTCGAGGAGCGAGCCAAGTGTGTTGAGAACATCGTGGAGAACCACAAAGAACGCAGCACGTTTGAGGAGTTCTCGGCACATGTCTTTGCCCCTGTTCTTCCTCCGCAAAGTACGCTGTATACATTTGAGCATAGGCATGCTGCATGCATGTTTAGATTTACAGCTTCCAATCAATATATTTATCATGCATTAGTGTCTGAACACAGTTATTGTAAGGTGCAAACTTGCATTAGCATGCTTAATGGCTGCGCATCAGATACTTGTGTCCTGCTTATGTCTTCTATTGATTGATTGCATAGTTTCAATCTGGAAAATTATCAACATTTTAAAGTACTAACTGGGGAGGGGGGGTATGTTCTGCACAAAAAGGTAAATGTCAACAATTATGAATGGCCCCTTAAATTTGTTTAAATATTTTTTTATCAAAACTGGCAATGAATTAGGATCACCTTTATGCTAATGGATCAGTACTGAACTAAGACATGATGTAGTGATGACATGGCGTAGTGATGACATGGCGTAGTGATCACATGGCGTAGTGATCACATGGCGTAGTGATCACATGGCGTAGTGATCACATGGCATAGTGATCACATGGCATAGTGATCACATGGCATAATGATCACATGGCGTAATGATCACATGGCGTAATGATCACATGGCGTAGTGATGACATGGCGTAGTGATGACATGGCGTAGTGATGACATGGCGTAGTGATCACATGGCGTAGTGATCACATGGCGTAATGATCACATGGCGTAGTGATCACATAGATCATTGTACGTTTCCCTGAAACAGCCTCAGCACATTTGGTCCTGTTTTTGTATGAACAGGTGTCGATCTCCCTGAGTCACCCACCACGTGTGGCCCACCACAGCCACCAGGTGGCTCTGCTAGCATTCCAGCAGCGCGCGAAGAAGTCGACAAGACCCGGATAACGGATAAACCGTCATCGGTAAAACCAACTAAAGCTGGTTAGTTTTGTTGCGCTCTTGTATCTAGTTCCCTCTAGTTCTTGTATCTAGTTGTCTCTAGTTCTTGTATCTAGTTCCCTCTAGTTCTTGTATCTAGTTCCCTCTAGTTCTTGTATCTAGTTGTCTCTAGTTCTAGTATCTAGTTGTCTCTAGTTCTTGTATCTAGTTCCCTCTAGTTCTTGTATCTAGTTGTCTCTAGTTCTTGTATCTAGTTTTCTCTAGTTCTTGTATCTAGTTGTCTCTAGTTCTTGTATCTAGTTGTCTCTAGTTCTTGTATCTAGTTCCCTCTAGTTCTTGTATCTAGTTGTCTCTAGTTCTTGTATCTAGTTCCCTCTAGTTCTTGTATCTAGTTGTCTCTAGTTCTTGTATCTAGTTCCCTCTAGTTCTTGTATCTAGTTGTCTCTAGTTCTTGTATCTAGTTGTCTCTAGTTCTTGTATCTAGTTGTCTCTAGTTCTTGTATCTAGTTGTCTCTAGTTCTTGTATCTAGTTCCCTCTAGTTCTTGTATCTAGTTCCCTCTAGTTCTTGTATCTAGTTGTCTCTAGTTCTAGTATCTAGTTGTCTCTAGTTCTTGTATCTAGTTCCCTCTAGTTCTTGTATCTAGTTGTCTCTAGTTCTTGTATCTAGTTGTCTCTAGTTCTTGTATCTAGTTGTCTCTAGTTCTTGTATCTAGTTGTCTCTAGTTCTTGTATCTAGTTCCCTCTAGTTCTTGTATCTAGTTGTCTCTAGTTCTTGTATCTAGTTCCCTCTAGTTCTTGTATCTAGTTGTCTCTAGTTCTTGTATCTAGTTCCCTCTAGTTCTTGTATCTAGTTGTCTCTAGTTCTTGTATCTAGTTGTCTCTAGTTCTTGTATCTAGTTCCCTCTAGTTCTTGTATCTAGTTGTCTCTAGTTCTTGTATCTAGTTCCCTCTAGTTCTTGTATCTAGTTGTCTCTAGTTCTTGTATCTAGTTCCCTCTAGTTCTTGTATCTAGTTGTCTCTAGTTCTTGTATCTAGTTGTCTCTAGTTCTTGTATCTAGTTCCCTCTAGTTCTTGTATCTAGTTGTCTCTAGTTCTTGTATCTAGTTGTCTCTAGTTCTTGTATCTAGTTCCCTCTAGTTCTTGTATCTAGTTGTCTCTAGTTCTTGTATCTAGTTCCCTCTAGTTCTTGTATCTAGTTGTCTCTAGTTCTTGTATCTAGTTCCCTCTAGTTCTTGTATCTAGTTGTCTCTAGTTCTTGTATCTAGTTGTCTCTAGTTCTTGTATCTAGTTGTCTCTAGTTATTGTATCTAGTTGTCTCTAGTTCTTGTATCTAGTTGTCTCTAGTTCTTGTATCTAGTTGTCTCTAGTTCTTGTATCTAGTTGTCTCTAGTTCTTGTATCTAGTTGTCTCTAGTTCTTGTATCTAGTTCCCTCTAGTTCTTGTATCTAGTTGTCTCTAGTTCTTGTATCTAGTTCCCTCTAGTTCTTGTATCTAGTTGTCTCTAGTTCTTGTATCTAGTTGTCTCTAGTTCTTGTATCTAGTTGTCTCTAGTTCTTGTATCTAGTTCCCTCTAGTTCTTGTATCTAGTTGTCTCTAGTTCTTGTATCTAGTTGTCTCTAGTTCTTGTATCTAGTTGTCTCTAGTTCTTGTATCTAGTTCCCTGTAGTTCTTGTATCTAGTTCCCTCTAGTTCTTGTATCTAGTTGTCTCTAGTTCTTGTATCTAGCTGTCTCTAGTTCTTGTATCTAGTTCCCTCTAGTTCTTGTATCTAGTTGTCTCTAGTTCTTGTATCTAGTTCCCTCTAGTTCTTGTATCTAGTTGTCTCTAGTTCTTGTATCTAGTTCCCTCTAGTTATTGTATCTAGTTCCCTCTAGTTCTTGTATCTAGTTCCCTCTAGTTCTTGTATCTAGTTCCCTCTAGTTCTTGTATCTAGTTCCCTCTAGTTATTGTATCTAGTTCCCTCTAGTTCTTGTATCTAGTTGTCTCTAGTTCTTGTATCTAGTTGTCTCTAGTTCTTGTATCTAGTTGTCTCTAGTTCTTGTATCTAGTTCCATCTAGTTCTTGTATCTAGTTCCCTCTAGTTCTTGTATCTAGTTGTCTCTAGTTCTTGTATCTAGTTGTCTCTAGTTCTTGTATCTAGTTCCCTCTAGTTCTTGTATCTAGTTCCCTCTAGTTCTTGTATCTAGTTGTCTCTAGTTCTTGTATCTAGTTCCCTCTAGTTCTTGTATCTAGTTGTCTCTAGTTCTTGTATCTGGTTGTCTCTAGTTCTTGTATCTAGTTGTCTCTAGTTCTTGTATCTAGTTCCCTCTAGTTCTTGTATCTAGTTGTCTCTAGTTCTTGTATCTAGTTCCCTCTAGTTCTTGTATCTAGTTCCCTCTAGTTCTTGTATCTAGTTCCCTCTAGTTCTTGTATCTAGTTGTCTCTAGTTCTTGTATCTAGTTCCCTCTAGTTCTTGTATCTAGTTGTCTCTAGTTCTTGTATCTAGTTGTCTCTAGTTCTAGTATCTAGTTGTCTCTAGTTCTTGTATCTAGTTGTCTCTAGTTCTTGTATCTGGTTGTCTCTAGTTCTTGTATCTAGTTGTCTCTAGTTCTTGTATCTAGTTGTCTCTAGTTCTTGTATCTAGTTCCCTCTAGTTCTTGTATCTAGTTGTCTCTAGTTCTTGTATCTAGTTCCCTCTAGTTCTTGTATCTAGTTGTCTCTAGTTCTTGTATCTAGTTGTCTCTAGTTCTTGTATCTAGTTGTCTCTAGTTCTTGTATCTAGTTGTCTCTAGTTCTTGTTTCTAGTTGTCTCTAGTTCTTGTATCTAGTTCCCTCTAGTTCTTGTATCTAGTTGTCTCTAGTTCTTGTATCTAGTTCCATCTAGTTCTTGTATCTAGTTCCCTCTAGTTCTTGTATCTAGTTGTCTCTAGTTCTTGTATCTAGTTGTCTCTAGTTCTTGTATCTAGTTGTCTCTAGTTCTTGTATCTAGTTGTCTCTAGTTCTTGTATCTAGTTCTCTCTAGTTCTTGTATCTAGTTCCCTCTAGCTCTTGTATCTAGTTCCCTCTAGTTCTTGTATCTAGTTGTCTCTAGTTCTTGTATCTAGTTGTCTCTAGTTCTTGTATCTAGTTGTCTCTAGTTCTTGTATCTAGTTCCCTCTAGTTCTTGTATCTAGTTGTCTCTAGTTCTTGTATCTAATTGTCTCTAGTTCTTGTATCTAGTTCCCTCTAGTTCTTGTATCTAGTTGTCTCTAGTTCTTGTATCTAGTTATCTCTAGTTCTTGTATCTAGTTCCCTCTAGTTATTGTATCTAGTTCCCTCTAGTTCTTGTATCTAGTTGTCTCTAGTTCTTGTATCTAGTTGTCTCTAGTTCTTGTATCTAGTTCCCTCTAGTTCTTGTATCTAGTTGTCTCTAGTTCTTGTATCTAGTTGTCTCTAGTTCTGGTATCTAGTTGTCTCTAGTTCTTGTATCTAGTTGTCTCTAGTTCTTGTATCTAGTTGTCTCTAGTTCTTGTATCTAGTTCCCTCTAGTTCTTGTATCTAGTTGTCTCTAGTTCTTGTATCTAGTTGTCTCTAGTTCTGGTATCTAGTTGTCTCTAGTTCTTGTATCTAGTTGTCTCTAGTTCTTGTATCTAGTTCCCTCTAGTTCTTGTATCTAGTTCCCTCTAGTTCTTGTATCTAGTTGTCTCTAGTTCTTGTATCTAGTTGTCTCTAGTTCTGGTATCTAGTTGTCTCTAGTTCTGGTATCTAGTTGTCTCTAGTTCTTGTATCTAGTTGTCTCTAGTTCTTGTATCTAGTTCCCTCTAGTTCTTGTATCTAGTTGTCTCTAGTTCTTGTATCTAGTTCCCTCTAGTTCTTGTATCTAGTTGTCTCTAGTTCTTGTATCTAGTTGTCTCTAGTTCTTGTATCTAGTTGTCTCTAGTTCTTGTATCTAGTTCCCTCTAGTTCTTGTATCTAGTTGTCTCTAGTTCTTGTATCTAGTTGTCTCTAGTTCTTGTATCTAGTTCCCTCTAGTTCTTGTATCTAGTTGTCTCTAGTTCTTGTATCTAGTTGTCTCTAGTTCTTGTATCTAGTTGTCTCTAGTTCTTGTATCTAGTTGTCTCTAGTTCTTGTATCTAGTTGTCTCTAGTTCTTGTATCTAGTTGTCTCTAGTTCTTGTATCTAGTTGTCTCTAGTTCTTGTATCTAGTTGTCTCTAGTTCTTGTATCTAGTTGTCTCTAGTTCTTGTATCTAGTTGTCTCTAGTTCTTGTATCTAGTTGTCTCTAGTTCTTGTATCTAGTTGTCTCTAGTTCTTGTATCTAGTTCCCTCTAGTTCTTGTATCTAGTTGTCTCTAGTTCTTGTATCTAGTTCCCTCTA
Organism: Lamellibrachia columna; assembly: GCA_963662155.1. Classification (NCBI taxonomy): domain Eukaryota; kingdom Metazoa; phylum Annelida; class Polychaeta; order Sabellida; family Siboglinidae; genus Lamellibrachia; species Lamellibrachia columna. The sequence goes on from OY759262.1 coordinate 31,629,678, forward strand.
GTTCTTGTATCTAGTTGTCTCTAGTTCTTGTATCTAGTTCCCTCTAGTTCTTGTATCTAGTTCCCTCTAGTTCTTGTATCTAGTTGTCTCTAGTTCTTGTATCTAGTTGTCTCTAGTTCTTGTATCTAGTTGTCTCTAGTTCTTGTATCTAGTTGTCTCTAGTTCTTGTATCTAGTTGTCTCTAGTTCTTGTATCTAGTTGTCTCTAGTTCTTGTTTCTAGTTGTCTCTAGTTCTTGTATCTAGTTCCCTCTAGTTCTTGTATCTAGTTGTCTCTAGTTCTTGTATCTAGTTCCATCTAGTTCTTGTATCTAGTTCCCTCTAGTTCTTGTATCTAGTTGTCTCTAGTTCTTGTATCTAGTTGCCTCTAGTTCTTGTATCTAGTTCCCTCTAGTTCTTGTATCTAGTTGTCTCTAGTTCTTGTATCTAGTTGTCTCTAGTTCTTGTATCTAGTTGTCTCTAGTTCTTGTATCTAGTTCCCTCTAGTTCTTGTATCTAGTTGTCTCTAGTTCTTGTATCTAGTTGTCTCTAGTTCTTGTATCTAGTTGTCTCTAGTTCTTGTATCTAGTTGTCTCTAGTTCTTGTATCTAGTTGTCTCTAGTTCTTGTATCTAGTTGTCTCTAGTTCTTGTATCTAGTTGTCTCTAGTTCTTGTATCTAGTTGTCTCTAGTTCTTGTATCTAGTTGTCTCTAGTTCTTGTATCTAGTTGTCTCTAGTTCTTGTATCTAGTTGTCTCTAGTTCTTGTATCTAGTTCCCTCTAGTTCTTGTATCTAGTTGTCTCTAGTTCTTGTATCTAGTTCCCTCTAGTTCTTGTATCTAGTTGTCTCTAGTTCTTGTATCTAGTTCCCTCTAGTTCTTGTATCTAGTTGTCTCTAGTTCTTGTATCTAGTTGTCTCTAGTTCTTGTATCTAGTTGTCTCTAGTTCTTGTATCTAGTTCCCTCTAGTTCTTGTATCTAGTTGTCTCTAGTTCTTGTATCTAGTTGTCTCTAGTTCTGGTATCTAGTTGTCTCTAGTTCTTGTATCTAGTTGTCTCTAGTTCTTGTATCTAGTTGTCTCTAGTTCTTGTATCTAGTTGTCTCTAGTTCTTGTATCTAGTTCCATCTAGTTCTTGTATCTAGTTCCCTCTAGTTCTTGTATCTAGTTGTCTCTAGTTCTTGTATCTAGTTGTCTCTAGTTCTTGTATCTAGTTCCCTCTAGTTCCCTCTAGTTCTTGTATCTAGTTGTCTCTAGTTCTTGTATCTAGTTGTCTCTAGTTCTTGTATCTAGTTGTCTCTAGTTCTTGTATCTAGTTGTCTCTAGTTCTTGTATCTAGTTGTATCTAGTTCTTGTATCTAGTTGTCTCTAGTTCTTGTATCTAGTTCCCTCTAGTTCTTGTATCTAGTTCCCTCTAGTTCTTGTATCTAGTTCCCTCTAGTTCTTGTATCTAGTTGTCTCTAGTTCTTGTATCTAGTTGTCTCTAGTTCTTGTATCTAGTTGTCTCTAGTTCTTGTATCTAGTTGTCTCTAGTTCTTGTATCTAGTTCCCTCTAGTTCTTGTATCTAGTTGTCTCTAGTTCTTATATCTAGTTCCCTCTAGTTCTTGTATCTAGTTGTCTCTAGTTCTTGTATCTAGTTGTCTCTAGTTCTTGTATCTAGTTGTCTCTAGTTCTTGTATCTAGTTCCCTCTAGTTATTGTATCTAGTTGTCTCTAGTTCTTGTATCTAGTTCCCTCTAGTTCTTGTATCTAGTTCCCTCTAGTTCTTGTATCTAGTTGTCTCTAGTTCTTGTATCTAGTTGTCTCTAGTTCTTGTATCTAGTTGTCTCTAGTTCTTGTATCTAGTTCCCTCTAGTTCTTGTATCTAGTTCCCTCTAGCTCTTGTATCTAGTTCCCTCTAGTTCTTGTATCTAGTTGTCTCTAGTTCTTGTATCTAGTTGTCTCTAGTTCTTGTATCTAGTTGTCTCTAGTTCTTGTATCTAGTTCCCTCTAGTTCTTGTATCTAGTTGTCTCTAGTTCTTGTATCTAGTTGTCTCTAGTTCTTGTATCTAGTTGTCTCTAGTTCTTGTATCTAGTTGTCTCTAGTTCTTGTATCTAGTTGTATCTAGTTCTTGTATCTATTTCACTCTAGTTCTTGTATCTAGTTGTCTCTAGTTCTTGTATCTAATTCCCTCTAGTTCTTGTATCTAGTTGTCTCTAGTTCTTGTATCTAGTTGTCTCTAGTTCTTGTATCTAGTTGTCTCTAGTTCTTGTATCTAGTTGTCTCTAGTTCTGGTATCTAGTTGTCTCTAGTTCTTGTATCTAGTTCCCTCTAGTTCTTGTATCTAGTTCCCTCTAGTTCTTGTATCTAGTTCCCTCTAGTTCTTGTATCTAGTTGTCTCTAGTTCTTGTATGTAGTTCCCTCTAGTTCTTGTAACTAGTTGTCTCTAGTTCTTGTATCTAGTTGTCTCTAGTTCTTGTATCTAGTTGTCTCTAGTTCTTGTATCTAGTTCCCTCTTGTTCTTGTATCTAGTTGTCTCTAGTTCTTGTATCTAGCTGTCTCTAGTTCTTGTATCTAGTTCCCTCTAGTTCTTGTATCTAGTTGTCTCTAGTTCTTGTATCTAGTTGTCTCTAGTTCTTGTATCTAGTTGTCTCTAGTTCTTGTATCTAGTTGTCTCTAGTTCTTGTATCTAGTTCCCTCTAGTTCTTGTATCTAGTTGTCTCTAGTTCTTGTATCTAGTTGTCTCTAGTTCTTGTATCTAGTTGTCTCTAGTTCTTGTATCTAGTTCCATCTAGTTCTTGTATCTAGTTCCCTCTAGTTCTTGTATCTAGTTGTCTCTAGTTCTTGTATCTAGTTCCCTCTAGTTCTTGTATCTAGTTCCCTCTAGTTCTTGTATCTAGTTCCCTCTAGTTCTTGTATCTAGTTGTCTCTAGTTCTTGTATCTAGTTGTCTCTAGTTCTTGTATCTAGTTGTCTCTAGTTCTTGTATCTAGCTGTCTCTAGTTCTTGTATCTAGTTCCCTCTAGTTCTTGTATCTAGTTGTCTCTAGTTCTTGTATCTAGTTGTCTCTAGTTCTTGTATCTAGTTGTCTCTAGTTCTTGTATCTAGTTGTCTCTAGTTCTTGTATCTAGTTCCCTCTAGTTCTTGTATCTAGTTGTCTCTAGTTCTTGTATCTAGTTGTCTCTAGTTCTTGTATCTAGTTGTCTCTAGTTCTTGTATCTAGTTCCATCTAGTTCTTGTATCTAGTTCCCTCTAGTTCTTGTATCTAGTTGTCTCTAGTTCTTGTATCTAGTTCCCTCTAGTTCTTGTATCTAGTTCCCTCTAGTTCTTGTATCTAGTTCCCTCTAGTTCTTGTATCTAGTTGTATCTAGTTCTTGTATCTAGTTGTCTCTAGTTCTTGTATCTAGTTGTCTCTAGTTCTTGTATCTAGTTCCCTCTAGTTCTTGTATCTAGTTCCCTCTAGTTCTTGTATCTAGTTCCCTCTAGTTCTTGTATCTAGTTGTCTCTAGTTCTTGTATCTAGTTGTCTCTAGTTCTTGTATCTAGTTGTCTCTAGTTCTTGTATCTAGTTGTCTCTAGTTCTTGTATCTAGTTGTCTCTAGTTCTAGTATCTAGTTCCCTCTAGTTCTTGTATCTAGTTCCCTCTAGTTCTTGTATCTAGTTCCCTCTAGTTCTTGTATCTAGTTCCCTCTAGTTCTTGTATCTAGTTGTCTCTAGTTCTAGTATCTAGTTCCCTCTAGTTCTTGTATCTAGTTCCCTCTAGTTCTTGTATCTAGTTGTCTCTAGTTCTTGTATCTAGTTGTCTCTAGTTCTTGTATCTAGTTCCCTCTAGTTCTTGTATCTAGTTCCCTCTAGTTATTGTATCTAGTTGTCTCTAGTTCTTGTATCTAGTTGTCTCTAGTTCTTGTATCTAGTTGTCTCTAGTTCTTGTATCTAGTTCCCTCTAGTTCTTGTATCTAGTTGTCTCTAGTTCTTGTATCTCGTTGTCTCTAGTTCTTGTATCTAGTTCCCTCTAGTTCTTGTATCTAGTTGTCTCTAGTTCTTGTATCTAGTTGTCTCTAGTTCTTGTATCTAGTTCCCTCTAGTTCTTGTATCTAGTTGTCTCTAGTTCTTGTATCTAGTTCCCTCTAGTTCTTGTATCTAGTTCCCTCTAGTTCTTGTATCTAGTTGTCTCTAGTTCTTGTATCTAGTTGTCTCTAGTTCTTGTATCTAGTTGTCTCTAGTTCTTGTATCTAGTTGTCTCTAGTTCTTGTATCTAGTTGTCTCTAGTTCTTGTATCTAGTTCCCTCTAGTTCTTGTATCTAGTTCCCTCTAGTTCTTGCATCTAGTTGTCTCTAGTTCTTGTATCTAGTTCCCTCTAGTTCTTGTATCTAGTTGTCTCTAGTTCTTGTATCTAGTTCCCTCTAGTTCTTGTATCTAGTTGTCTCTAGTTCTTGTATCTAGTTGTCTCTAGTTCTTGTATCTAGTTCCCTCTAGTTCTTGTATCTAGTTCCCTCTAGTTCTTGTATCTCGTTGTCTCTAGTTCTTGTATCTAGTTCCCTCTAGTTCTTGTATCTAGTTGTCTCTAGTTCTTTTATCTAGTTGTCTCTAGTTCTTGTATCTAGTTGTCTCTAGTTCTTGTATCTAGTTCCCTCTAGTTCTTGTATCTAGTTGTCTCTAGTTCTTGTATCTAGTTGTCTCTAGTTCTTGTATCTAGTTGTCTCTAGTTCTTGTATATAGTTCCCTCTAGTTCTTGTATCTAGTTGTCTCTAGTTCTTATATCTAGTTCCCTCTAGTTCTTGTATCTAGTTGTCTCTAGTTCTTGTATCTAGTTGTCTCTAGTTCTTGTATCTAGTTGTCTCTAGTTCTTGTATCTAGTTGTATCTAGTTCCCTCTAGTTCTTGTATCTAGTTCCCTCTAGTTCTTGTATCTAGTTCCCTCTAGTTCTTGTTGCCAGTGCTACAGCTGCAGATGTAGTCTTCCTGTAGTTGCACTCATTTTTCCACCAGCATCGTGAACATTCTGTAAGCAAAATGTTTGTCTTGCTGTGGCATACATGTATTTTGTTATGGAAAATATTGCTTGTTTACAACTATTGCCTGCTGAATGATATTTGAGCTGTTTGCACTAAGGACTTGCTAGAATTATTTCTCAGATGAGAGGTAATCAGGAAGTGTTCAGTCGTGTCACTTTCACCATATTCACTTTCTCTTTATGTTGTTTGTTATTAAACGTTATTGTTCCATGTATGATAGCACTGGATTTGAACCAGTTGTCTTATTTAAGAGACGCTTGTTTTTGGTGTGCCTCTGATAGAAATAAACATTTTCTGTTACCACTCACTTGACACCTCCCTCATGAGTGGAAGATGCCATTGAATTCATAATTATTGAATAACACGGTCTGCAACCTTATGTTTATTTATAAAAGCACAATATGAACAGTTAACTTAACCAAGTACGTAGTTGGCACAGGTAAGCTTTGCATAATGTGCCATAGATATTTTTACATTATTGACAGAGGCAGAGTACATTTTATTCAGTGTTCAATCACCGAGTAGTTGAGTAGGATTTGGGGTCAATCTGGGGAAAATCTTCAGAAACTAAAAAAAAATTAATGTTGAAACTATGAGAAGTGTTGCCCAGTCGTTGATACATCTAAGCAAATTAACATCAGCCTTGAAATAGGGTTGGACGCTCAATGCACATTTTAAGGATGCCAAATCAAGTACGTGCCACCACATCCACGCCTGTGGGTGCCACCACATCCACGCCTGTATGCACTCATTTTTTCCACAGCTGTATTTCCAGTTTCCTTCCCATACATCATACGTTAAGCAGACCTGTGAATGTTCCAGTTTCTTTCCAATACAACATACATTAAGCAGACCTGTGAATGTTTCAGGTGAATTGATCAACTCTGAAGTCGGGATCAGCTTCAACCGCCGCCTGTCTTTCGGCAAGACGAAGAAATCGGCCGTGAAGCAGACGTTGGTACAGCAACAGATGTCTAGCCCACCTGACTCGCCCAGCAGCAGTCCAAAGACAAAGAAGTGATAACTGCGAGCGAATACTCGACAATGGTGGCTTTAGAGAATTGTTTCTCAGGTTCGGGGTAGTTCCTACTTTGACACTGAGCTTATCCCTTAGTGCAGTACAATGGAAGTCCACTATGCTATTGTTTGTTTATTGTTGTTGTTTTTTTGTTGATAATTACCTGTTGCCTGGCAACGGGTCACCTGGCAACACAATGACCTGGGGAGAGGTCTTGCAGGCTGGTTGTCTCGTTCCAGGCGGAAAAATACCAAAGAATTTTATTACAATGCCATGTGATGTGCTACCAGAGGAAGCGCAAGACCCTTTGAAAGCATAAAACTTCATTTTAAAATTATCCATTTATAATGTAATTTAAAAAAATTATTTCGCTGCCTGTTCGGCAAGGCCTGAGAGGGGACATGAAGGGGCAGGGTCCACAGCATTACTACCAGGACCAGCCTGCAGATGGGGTTTGGAAAATGTCTGGCAATTCCATCAAGGTAATTTGAGCATTTAAGTTATATCGTGGAAGATTCTAGACATTTTGTGGGTGCTTCCTAGTTTGTGTGTAATGAACTCGTAAAAGATATGCAGTGGTGTGGTGCTGACTTCTTTTCAGCTGACTGAGGTATTTAAAATCAACACGTTTTTTTTGTCTGAGTAAATACGCATTACTAGATGTACAAAAATCAAGAATTGCAACTGGTCATTAATTAACGTGGATCAGCTTTAGATGTGGATGCATTTGTGGGTGTTATTACGATACATGTGTCAGTTAATGGTAGTGGCTGTGAGTGAGGCAAGATTGAACACAATTGAGATGCCGTTGTGGTCAGGATGCCACCATAATTCTAGTCGTGTTGTGGTTATGAATGGGTTAACTGGTCATACATGTCATCATATACATGTCATTGAAAAAAATGGACAGTGGATTAATTGTGACATTTTGTCATTGTGTTTCTGGTTTGGTACATGACCCGTATTTTAGAAACCGATGAATGCTGCAGCATTTAGGAGTATCTCGTTTCTCTTTAATAGTAATTTGAGAGATCCACTTGACTGCTGGTAATTTGTATCGCAGGACCTGCGACTTAGTTCAAATGAGCTGCCGGTGTCATGGGTAACCAAAGACATGCCTGTATCTCTCTCCTGATACACCGTATGGTGTATCTCTCTCCCGATACACCGTACGGGTGTTTTGTGTACATGCAAGAACATGGAATTGCTCTACTTTTTGGAATGGTGTGCTAAGACATACAGTCACTCTGATGTAACTTTGTGTCTTCCCCAGTGAAACACCTTTTGACATTTTAAGAAAATTTTCATTAAACGCCTTCTAAATGTAGAAGCAAAACGGCATATTTTTTATGACATTGTTGTATAATCAAGACTTAGCATTTTGGAGTAGGGCCTATCCGCATACCCTCTCCAGAGATAAATAGATGTTTGTTTATTTCTTTGAATCTGCACATATAATTATAATTATGTTGAATAATTATGCATTTGCCTAAATTAAAATAATAATATTGGCCTGTATGTTTAGACTACAATCAGTCTCACTTTCTGTATCTTCAGATAAAAGATACTGAGAATGTATCAAACTACACTAGACAGTTTACAGTAGATCGCAAGGTATCTTTTCTTGTCTTTTTAAATGTGTTAATCGTATCATCAAAATACAGTATTCAACATAGTAAGTGTACAGTTTGCTTGACAAAAATTGGGCCATGGAAAAATTTCGATGAATCTGTACTTACAAGCTTACAGCTTACACAAATTTCTAGACAATAAGGTTACTGTTTAACACTAGTGGTGTCATTTGGTGACTAGTGTAGAACAACTGAAAAGTTGTGTCAACTGTTTAACACCAGATGGCACCACTTTCGTTGTTCATCACTAGTCAAATTACAATAATTATGGATCCTGCTGATTAAAAAAGGATGTATGCTAATTAGGGCATGTACGCTTAATAGGTTGAATATGGTAAGTGAGAATTTTCCCAGTGGGTAGCTGTCAAGACATTTTCCTCTAAATGACAGTGTTTCAAATGCAGTGTCAGTTTGCTGACAAGTTAAATGTGTCTAAAACATTTGGGGGCGCGATAGCATACCAGTTAGAAGGCCGGACTCTCAATCGAGAGAACCCGGTTTCAAATCCCACTGCGGTCGCTTCGAACCTTTGGCAAGTTTGATCACCCCACGTTGCCACAGTTCACTCAGCTGTATAAATGAGTACCTGGCAATACAGACAGTGGTGGATATGTGAACAAATAGCCTTCGTGCAGCAATTGCAGCGTGGCTGAATACTTCCCAAAGAAGTTGAGATGGCCTTGGAATGAACAGGTCTGCCAGGGGGTGAAGTGTAAAGCGCTTTGAGCAGTCCCATGGACCGGATACCGCGCTATATAAGAACATACCTTTACCTTTAAAAAATAGCTGCTGTGAATCTTCATGAAAATTTGTAAATCACATAAAAATGTGATTTATGGAATAATATGTTGTAGTGGCTTCAGCTAATGTTTCTGTCTATGGCAATATGTACAAAACTCAGGTTCAATAAGAAGAATAAACATCTATTAATTTGAAAAGTGTAAGGTACAGCTTTGATGGCTACGCATTGTAGACAATGTGATATTGAGTCAACATGTTACTGGTATTGTAAGACAAAAGTGTGAGGTATAGCTTTGATGGCTACGCATTGTAGACAATGTGGTATTTAGTCAACATGTTACTGGTATTGTAAGACAAAAGTGTGAGGTATAGCTTTGATGGCTACGCATTGTAGATAATGTGGTATTTAGTCAACATGTTACTGGTATTGTAAGACAAAAGTGTGAGGTATAGCTTTGATGGCTACGCATTGTAGACAATGTGGTATTTAGTCAACATGTTACTGGTATTGTAAGACAAAAGTGTGAGGTATAGCTTTGATGGCTACGCATTGTAGACAATGTGGTATTTAGTCAACATGTTACTGGTGTTGTAAGACAAAAGCCATTTGTGTCATAGCGTGGGCATTAATTTTAATTAATGAACTGTGTAAGAAATTAAATGACACAAAGTAAGTCATGTGAACTGGCTGGATTATTTTAAGTGACACACGTTATCCACAAAGTAATGAATTAAGTAAAGCTTTAAAGTCGTAATATATTTTATTTAAATAGATCCAGAGAAACCAATAGATTAATTATCTCCTGTAGAAATGTCTGAATTACGTACATAACAGTAATGATGTGGTTGAGTTGCTGCATTAAATAGAATATCTACTTTTCTGCAGTTTTGCTGGTGAATACATTCCAAATGCAGTACTTCTTACTATTGTTGAGTCAGGTAACAACGTTGGGTTTCGGTGCTATTGCTTTTTTGTATTTCACAAATTTTTTTTAATCCATTAATCGTGTTTCATGAAGTAAAACCTTTGGGAATACTTATGAAATATGGCCGTTATAGGCAGGATTTGCTGTCGTTTTCCTGAATGGTATGCCAACAGCATGGTGCAATCTTCTTGAGTTGGTAATCTAAGGTGGGGCAATGGTAGCCTCGTAAATTATATTGCAGGTCGTGTTATTTCTGTTGTTTTATAGTAGTGCATATGTATGAATGTTTCAATTGTAACAGGGAATCTATCGGAATACAGTGTGTACATGTTGAAATCTTATAATTGACGGGGCGAATACGAGCGTTCTCGAGGGGGCGTCTTGGCTGTGATGGCATTGTATTTATATATTGTTTATGGTGTACATAGTTCGAATGACGTGTACAGAAACTACTCAATTGTAATATTTTATTTTAAAGTAAACAAACAGTCACAATGACGACTACGTGTTTGTCAGTTCATTTATTGTGAACAGTTTTATCCTGGCAGCAGTGGGCCACGTTTTATCTTTTCGGCCTTAAGATCTTGCTGTTTGATCTGAAATGAAAATGTTTGGGTACAAATGAAAGCCAGAGACATTGACTATAAAGTCCACATGTAAACACAGATGAATATAAAAAAATAATCGTACACATATAAAATACTGCCCTCACAACGTATCTCGCAAAGGAAGAGACCAAAGGGAGAGGTCAAGGGGCAAGCGTAATCATCCATGCTTCCATGTAGCAACGCAAGGGAAAATATGGGAAAAAATTAAGCGAAAGGGGGAGCCATGGCCCAATGGCTCCCTACATATGACCAGGAGTAATGTCAGTTGGTTTCAGAGTAACAAAAACCAATTCTGATATGGTTAGAATTTTCCTCAGGTCGTTCATCCTTCTTTTGTCCACCCTCTTTGTTACTATTATCTTAATATAGCGATATAACCGGGTGGGATAGAGTTTTGGCCACGAAATCAATACCTTCGCCCACAGAGAGATGCCATATGACTCAAGATTACAAAGAATTCTTTAGCTAAGAAAATAAAGGCAATGAAGGATAACAAATCACCGGGAGTGGATGGGATTCCTCCAAAATTACTAATGGAAACAGTAGAACAAATCAGTATACCACTTGCAAGAGTATTCAACTTGTCAGTAAAAGAGGGAGTTGTTCCGTATGAATGGAACGAAGCAAACATCATACCATTATTTAAAAAGGGTTCGAGAAATAAGTCAGAGAATTACAGACCAGTGAGTTTAACGTCAGTGATTTGTAAATTATTAGAAAGGTTAATTAAAGACCATATGGTGGACTTCCTCGTTAAGCATAAATTATTAAATTCATCTCAACATGGATTCCTTAAAGCGAGGTCATGCTTAACAAATATGTTATGTTTTTTGGAAGAAATCACTAAGTGGATAGACGTGGGATCGCCAGTAGATATTATCTACTTAGATTTTCAGAAAGCTTTTGACAAAGTGCCACATCAAAGATTACTACTTAAATTAAAAGCCCATGGTATCGGGGATAGCATAACTGACTGGATAGAACAATGGCTGACTGACAGAAGACAACGAGTTGTGGTAGATGGAGAAGTTTCAAATTGGAAATCGGTTTTGAGTGGGGTACCTCAAGGATCAGTATTAGGACCTATATTATTCTTAATTTATATCAATGACTTGGACGACAGTATAACAAGTAACGTACTAAAATTTGCGGATGACACAAAACTGTTTAGAAAGGTTAATACTGATGGTGATAAACAACATTTACAAAACGATCTAGACAGATTAGTGAAATGGTCTGAGAAATGGCAGATGCTGTTCAATTTTGGGAAATGTAAATGCCTACATACAGGACATGGGAACTTGAATGTAAACTATAAAATGGGAGATACTGTTCTGGGTACTACTGTAAAAGAAAAGGACTTAGGAGTTACAATAAGCGCTGATATGAAAGTTTCAGAGCAGTGTGGTATTGCAGCTTCAAAGGGTAATCAAATTCTTGGATTAATTAGAAGAAACATAACATACAAGGGAAAAAAGTTAATTATACCTCTTTATAAAGCAATAGTTAGACCTCATTTAGAATACTGTATACAAGCATGGAGACCATATCGTAAGAAGGATATAGATACGCTTGAACGCATACAAAGGAGAGCAACTAAAATGATTCCAGAACTTAGAGACCTTAGTTATGAAGAACGCCTGAAAGAATGTGGTTTAACAACTCTAGAGACAAGGAGGTTAAGAGGAGATCAGATTGAAGTTTTTAAGATATTGAATGGGTATGAAAATATTGATAGAAATATGTTTTTCTCACTCAAGAAGGATAGCAGAACTAGAGGACATGAGGTAAAATTAGTAAAGGATCAATGTAGATTGGACATCAGGAAGCACTCGTTCTCACAGAGGACAATAAATGAATGGAACAAATTGTCTACAGATTGTGTAACTGCTAGCAGCGTGAATATGTTTAAAAACAAGGTTGACACATATCTCAGGAGGGCGGGTTATAAGTAGATGAACATTGTTGGACTCTCGATAAGCCAATGGCTTCCTTGTCCAATTGCCATCTGGGCCTTTGGCTTGGATGGCAAATCTTGTTAAATCTCTTGTTAAAGAATACTGCCAGTGGGTGTCACTATTGCAAAACAAAACAATTTAATATGGTTAAAGGGCACAATTAATGTAAGGCAGGTGTAGGGTGTTCTTTGTATTGAGAGTGTGGGTTAGGTTACATATGTATAAAATTACATGAGATTATATAATCAGGGTTCATACAGAAAGCATAAAGTAAAATTCAAGAACATTTGGGGGAAAACAGCACTTTTTGCACGAAAATTTTCTGAAGCATCTGAGCATTATTGCAGAAACAACTTTATAGTCTTTAAAATATTCGATGTCAAATCAAATGTTTATTTACAATGGACCGTTTATGCCACTCGCACATGTATCAGCACATATAGTTGCACACGGAAAAAAGCTAACTGACTGCGACGAATTTGTCTTAATAGGAGTCACTGACTCTTTTTTGTTTTACAAAAAAAAATAAGAGCAAGGTGTCAGAAACTGGTAAGAAAAAATGGGAACAGGAATTTTTTTTTAATTTAATACAGTTAATACATCCATTTGTAAATTAGTACACCAGTTGTCACAAATTAACATTTCGTGTTTACGGGAATACATTGGCCCCATAATTATTTCTTTAAGATACGATTTTGACCTTACAATACATTTCCAGTATATCGTCCTTCAGACAAATTCCAACGCAAGTTAACGCACACACGCAGTTATGGCATCAAATCACACAATTAAGGGTATGTATTTTGACATCCCAGAACGCGTTTTTTCGTTAAAGGGTAGACACAGAGTTCCCATTGATCTGCGAATCAAATATATTGGTGGATTAATCTATATAATGGAACATTGCATACTTTACACGTACGTTAGTGTCCCGGGTTGGTGTGTGTTTCAGTGCACTCAATTTGAAAAGGGTATATTTTTGACTGAAGTCTAAAATGTGTTTAGGGAGGTTCAGTCAGCCAGCCATTTTTCTATCCAGTCGATTATGCCACCCCGATACTATGGGCTTTTAATTTAAGTAGCAATCTTTGATGTGGCAGTTTCTGAAAATCTAAGTAGATAATATCAACTGGTGATCCCTCGTCTATCTACTTAGTGATTTCTTAAAAAAACAGAACATATTTGTTAAGCATGACCTCGCTTTTAGGAATCCATGTTCAGATGGATTTAATAATTTATGCCTAACAAGGAAGTCCACCATATGGTCTTTAATTAACCGTTCTAATAATTTACAAACCACTGATGTTAAACTAACTGGCCTGTAATTATCTGACTTATTTCTCGAACCCTTTTTAAATAATGGTATGATGTTTGCTTCTTTCCGTTCAAAAGGAACCACTCCCTCTTTTAATGATAAGTTGAACAGTCTTGCAAGTGGCATACTAATTTGTTTTACAGTTTCCATTAGTAGTCTTGGCGGAATTCCATCCACTCCAGACGATTTATTACCCTTCATTGCCTTTGTTTTCTTAGCTACCATTTCTGAAGTTACAATTAACAGCCCTAAATAGTTCGGTTTAGCCCCCTGAAATTTAGCATCTGGAACTGGTAACGAACGAATATCCACTTTGGTAAAGACTGAACTGAAGTATCCATTTAGGTCTTCCGCCATTAAAAAACCTTGTGACAGACCTGGGGCCGGGTACATTTACAGGAGTACAAGTACGAGTAGATTGGTGATGGCCGAGTACGAGTACATTACTAAAAGCTGAGTATGAGTACGAGTACATTTACATGAGTACGATACGAGTAAATATTGTATGATATAGTAAATTATTAATAACAGCATGTTTTTTTTAAACTGGTTAATTAATGTATATAATTCAGGAACAATTGATTATACAAAGGCAGTTGATCAGACTTTGTTATGAGGAAAACCGTAAAAAAACTCTATTTCAAGAACAAGAAACATAACTACAGAGCATTAAATGTATGATAAAACTTGAAAACTAGGATGTTCACTGGAGTCCTCGTTTATTTTCTTTATTTCCCATTGCACCTAATGAACATTAGCTGTTCGAATGTAGCGTATTTGAGGAAACATCGCTCAGGGCAAAACACTTTCAGCAACGCTAAATAATCCCTCTACCGGGGCTGACGAGGCTGGGATACTAAGGTGATGAGGAACTGACTGGGACAGAGTTGGGAGGTTGCTGTGATGTGCCTTCCAGAATTGGAAGGACTGTTTTTCTTTGTTTAGCACATCTCTCTGGGTGGCTCCTGTGATAGCAACTAATTTTAATAGGAGTCTCCATGACCGGAAAACATGACCTTTGTATTAAAAATGTTATTGTGCGTGCATACTATGTTTGTACACAAGCATGCTATGCGAACTTAGCATTGCTAGCGTTATATATATATGTATGTATGTATGTATGTATGTATGTATGTATGTATGTATGTATGTATGTATGTATGTATGTATGTATGTATGTATGTATGTATGTATGTATGTATATATATATATATATATATATATATATATATATATATATATAATATATATATATATATATATATATATGCCAACTCGTCGTTATTAATATGATAAGTCTGCGTGGATATGCGTATACAATAATATGCTTGTATTCTGTGATATGCATAATTTTTTGTATTTTCGTGTATATAATATATATATATATATATATATATAAGCTATGCTACTTATGCACATAAACTGTGCTATTTTGTGTCAAAATAAATGCAATTCTTTCTTTCTTATCTCTGCACTCTCAGACCCTAGACCACCTGACTGTTAATTGCACTTATCATCTGACCGCCTTTTGATTTGTGGACTGTAGAGAGCGTTGAACTGTTCACTACAAAACACTTTTGCCAAGAACATGTTGTGCAACTGGATTCACAAATCAGACAATGTAAATGTGGGTTTACTCCGCACAGTACACAACACGAGGCTTGTTAAGCAATAATATAAAACAGTACATCAGGTGCATAATCTAACAATAGTAATTTATTTATTATAATAAAAAATATAACCATTAGACAAGTACTTTAACAGACTGCATTTATTGATCTCACCCCAGAGTTACCTATGTAATCAACTGGTGAGAAGATTTGTCCAAATTGGAACAAAGGGGTTGTGTGCTAATTTGAACAACGACTGCACTCGTATTCGTGGAGAACCGGAGCCGCGTCGGAGAGGTTCCTTTCAAATGTCACAATGGACGAGTGATATCGCTGCGACGGTATGTTGGCGTCGTTCTCTTCACGACCTCATTGATGTTGAAACGAAATATGGCGGCCGCAACAAAAGCGACGTGACAGCGACGCTGGGACGAGTAAACGAGCCTCGTTGTCCCCCGAGTCTTCATTAAGGCACGCCTGATTAAGCGGTACGTCCGAATGGAGATCCGTTGCGCTTGTAATCCTACCGGGCCGTCGGCTCGTCGCTGCGTGACCGAGTGTGTTCGGCGACTGTTTCGCTTCGAGAACCGTCGGCATTTCCTGTTGGTGGATCGGGCACCACAAACTGACATCAGTTACAGGTGCCAGAACGAGGCCCCCACTTGGCCGTGGTTTATTTTCAAATTGTCGGGTCTGATCAAGAGTGGACAAGATTACAAGGGAAGAAGTCTTAGATACAGCAGCAAGTGGATAAGGAAGTCAGTGGCTTACCAAGCAGGAGAGTTAACTTTTCATCTGTGTATACTTGAGATATATTTCAATTATGTTTATGAATGATCCCACTTGCATAGCTACCAACCTTTAGCCCCCGAAAAGCGGGGGTCGGGGTGCAGCCCCATAAGCTGAAAAAAAGTAAACGGATACTTTTTCAACAAATTCACAACAATGATTTTACAGGCCGGTGCGCAAGTACTACTGTACCAGTTCATGTCACTTATCTTCAAAAATACAACAGAACATAACTACTTTATGCCAGTACTGAAACTACAAAGAATGTCCAGGCTCTTAAAAAGCACTGGCTGATTTTCGGCGTGTTCTTAATTGCACACGATTCGTCAGCTTTTGAATTCTGCGCATGTTTTGAAGACTTCGCATGCTGCGTTACGTCGATCTGCCCCCCATGGGAAATGTTGATATCACAGCGACAGACCGTGCAAAATGCGTAGCTGTCGCCCAGCCGTGAAGTTTGCACGTACGTTAAATCTGTCTTGTACCGCACAAGGAACCATGAGGTTATGAAGAGACCAAATGTTTTTTGACCGATTTGTTGACGACATTTTCGGCCGCATGTACGATCGGCAATGCAGTACTGATCTCACGCCGTGAACGCTCGACAAAGAAACAGGAAGCGGAGCAGCCACTCCGAATTGTAGAGAAAAAACGACAGTAAAAAAATTATTGAGCGGAATTTTTCAGGAAACGGGATATGATCGGCAGATTCGTATTTCCGTACTAAGACTTTGAAACCAGAAAGAATACGGGAAAACGGAAGGGTTGACAGTTATGCACTTGTAGCAACGGTCACCAGGAATTTGCTCCAGTCACTTATAATCCTCTGAAAAAAGAGTTTATATTTAATCTACATTTTGTTTTACCATGTACGTATCGCGGTATAACCTCCACTGTTGCATGTAAATTGAGCCAACTGTTATGACCGTCTACAAATTACAATAATACTATTAAAATCAGGTCCACCTTCAGGTGATATAGTTTTGGCTTGCACTTCTGCATTGCTAAATAGAAAGAATCATCAGACGTCCTCGAATCATCAGCTGTCCTCGAATCATCAGACGTCCTCGAATCATCAGCTGTTTCAATCTACATCAACCCCTGGCGGATATCTTGGATATTACATTGGTCAAATGGTCTGAAAAATGCATGCGCAAAGGACATGAAAACATAGACGAAGAATATAAAATGGGGGATACCATGCCTGCTACAAAATAAAAGGACTTAGTAGTAGCAATTAGTGCAGACATAAAAATGTGGGATTGCGGCTTTAAATTATCGGGTTAATTAGGAGAAATATTACGTATACGGAGAAAGAGCTAGTTATCAATCAAGATGGTCTATTATAGTAATCGTGATACAACAAAAGGATGCATAGAAAAATAGAAACACATTAAATATCACAATTGTACTTTACACTGTTATATTATACCCATGTAATAAGAAATAGTTACGCCTAATTTTAAATATTGCATGCAAGCATAGAGGTCATATGATAAGCATAGAGGTCATATGATAAGCATAGAGGTCATATGATAAGCATAGAGGTCATATGATAAGAAGGACGCAGATAAACGAGAAAGAAGAGCTATTAAACTGCTTTAAAAAAAAACACTGAGATACCTTAGTTATGAAAAACGTCTAATAGTTATTAATAGAATTATGTTCTTCATACAGAACGGTAGTAGAACTGAAGGGCGCATAATAGAGTTATTAAAAGAAGAGTGTAAATTGGATATGAGAAAGTACTAATTTTCAATGAAAAAAATCAATTAATGGAATTACTTATCTATTGATTGTGATCATGCTATACATAGATGAACAATTTGTGCTCCCAATAAGCTAACTGGCTTCCCGGTCCATTTGCCATCTGGAACTTGTTGTTTTAGATGACGATTTTGTTAAATCTTGTTAAAACATTACTGATGTCGACCCCAAGATGCCTTGCATTGAGATGTATTCGCCACCTGGCGATTAAGAATACACAATTTCGGGTGGTCTCTATATTAAAACAGGTAACCACACGTCTACTAATGTAAATCAATAGTGTCGCGCCAGTTTGTAATAAACTGGCCTCAAAACGCTAATTATTGACTTTCCTAATGCTAAAATGTCCAAGCCGTGCTGTGGTAAAATGTGTCATACAATGGATGACTGAAACTTATATACCAGGGTACCCCTGTATTAGCGCCAGTCGAGAAGGAACTGGCGCGCTACCGGCGCGGTATGATATAAACGTAACATTATCAGAAGAGGCGCCACGTGTATTGGAAATGTCATTGAGGTCCTGTTCTGATCAATGGGGTTGACTTAATTTTCTATTCACATACATTAAGAACTCGCTAGATGCTACAAGAAATATGTATCGCTGCTTTTAATTTGTCCACGACGCGTGACGATTTCAGGCATCCACATGCCCAAACTCCAACGCCTCAGTAGGAGCTTACGTTCAGCAGGCTTAGGACCAATGTGTCTATGGGAAAGCTACGATACATATACCATAACTTACGTTCAGCAGGCTTAGGACCAATGTGTCTATGGGAAAGCTACGATACATATACCATAACTTACGTCCAGCAGGCTTAAGACAAACGTGTCTATGGGACAGCTACGATACATATACCATAACTTACGTCCAGCAGGCTTAAGACAAACGTGTCTATGGGACAGCTACGATACAAATAACATAACTTACGTCCAGCAGGCTTAAGACCAACGTGTCTATGGGACAGCTACGATACAAATACCATAACTTACGTCCAGCAGGCTTAAGACCAACGTGTCTATGGGACAGCTACGATACAAATAACATAACTTACGTCCAGCAGGCTTAAGACCAACGTATTTATGGGACAGCTACGATACAAATAACATAACTTACGTCCAGCAGGCTTAAGACCAACGTGTCTATGGGACAGCTACGATACAAATAACATAACTTACGTCCAGCAGGCTTAAGACCAACGTATTTATGGGACAGCTACGATACACATACCATAACTTACGTCCAGCAGGCTTAAGACCAACGTATCTATGAGACAGCTACGCTACAAAAAAAAACATAACATTATGTTTCGACACGACCTAACCATTTAAAACAGACTCACGGTGAAGGTGATGTCGATGATGATATCCAGTTATCTCGCCAAAATTCGCGAACTGCATATCCGGCCGATCCGGCACGCACGCACGCACGCACACACGCACGCGTGCACGCACGCACGCACGCACAATATAGTTGTCGTCACCGTGATGC